>VUJU01006103.1:0-11425 GCA_009835225.1 Aphis craccivora
TTTTTTTTTTTTTTTTTGTGTTAAATATGTACAAACATCTTAAGATGCTGCTGAACTTACTTTATGTAGTGATTCTTCATCAGACAAATAAAAATACGAAATAATATAATATTATTGAAAAACATAAGTTTTTTCTTTAAGATTTTGAACGGAGTGATGAATGTATTGATTTTACAATGATGTGTGTTTTTTTTAGATTCTGAACGGAGTGATGAATGTATTGATTTTACTTTTTTTTTTTATTATTGTGTCTGTCACCACGTTTTGGAGCAGTAAAAGTGCTTCGATTTTTAAAAAATGAGACCTGTTTCTGATAGGAAAGTGAATCTAGTTGTTACTTTGGAGGGTTAAAAGTAAAAAATTTCCAATAGTTTTCAAAAGCGTCAGGAAAAACCCTAAAAAAGTAACAGAAAAAACGGAATTTTTACGCAAAACCAGTTTTTGCCCAAAATGGTTTTTTTGTATGGTTGTAAATCAAAAACTAATCACTGTAAATACTTGAAATTTTCACCAAAGGTTTATGTCAGTGTTATCTATATACAGTTAAATTTTTATGAGAATTTTTTTTTGAAGTGTCGATAAAAAAATTTTGGATGACCAAAAACACTTGCAAATTTAATACAAAGTTCCTCATATATTATTCTTATAGTGATTAAAAAATTATAAGAATACATAGGCATTTTTTTTTTTTATTAGCATTTGAAGTTTAAATATTGACGAAAATTGGTCAAAACCATGAATATTTGCAAATTATTTTGTAGTTATAATTCATACACATTTTTTGTATAAGTAGCTAAGAGTTGGAAATTTAATATAAGATTTTCCATAAGTTTAGCTAATAATAATTATAACAAAACTTAAATTTTGATGTATTCAGGCCATTAAAACATAAATCACCTTTTTCACCAACCACTGGAATTTATATCCTAGGCTGACAAATCATCTTCGTTCAGAATCGTTTTTCGTATACAATGATAACTATCATTGGATTCCAATTTAACCCTCCTATAATGTATAATAGTGATCCACACGGCACCTAATGTACAGCAGAGCGGTACCCACTTGCCCGCTTTTTTATTATTATATTTAACTAATTTTAACATTGTGAAATTTATAAGTTTGTAAAGGGCAACTTTTATTATTTTAATATTTAATTGAAGATAAATGTTATGTTTTATTTATATTGTAGTTAGGTATTATGTTATTTTATTTTAAGATTATTTTACAATGTTACTTTGTAACAATATAATGATTTAAAAAAAGTTACTTTTTTAATTTTAATTTTATTTTGATATGTTGATAATTAAAAAAAAAAAAATATGTTATCAAAAAATGATACGTCTTTATTTTTGACTTAAAAACTTTTGTAAAACTGATTTTGGTATTTTGACTTGATATTTGAATTTAAATTAGGATATCGTTTCGAATGGTTGGCGAAAAAGATGGTTAATGTTTTAATGGCCTGAATACACCAGAATTTAAGTTTTTTTATAATAATTAAAAGCTAAACTTATGAAAAATCTCGTATTGAATTTTCAACTCTTAGCTACTTATACAAAAATTTTTATGAATTATATCTACAAAATAATTTGCAAATATTATGGTTTTGACGAATTTTTGTCAATATTTGAACTTTAAATGCTAATAAAAAAAATTGTGCCTATGTATTCTTATAATATTTTAATCACTATAAGAATAACTTATGAAGTACTTTGTATTAAATTTTCAAGTATTTTTATTGGGCAAAAAAGTTTTCAGAAAAATTTCAGTTGTCTATAAATAGTTAAAAAAAAATCAAAATATTTTGAAAATTAAATCATGTAAAGAAAATGCCAATCTTAATAACTGGTAAAATTTTCAAGTACCTATAACTTATTTTTGAATAATAACAAATATTTAAAATCTTTTGAGGATAAATCGTTATCGTTACGCTATTTCATAAAAATTTAAAATTCAAACGCCTTTAAAATTTTTCAGATAACACTAACATACAAATTTGGTGAAAATTTCAAGTATTTACAGTGATTAGTTTTTGAATTACAACCATACAAAAAAAATCGATTCGGTCTAAAACTGGTTTTGCGTAAAAATTCCCGTTTTTCCGTCACTTTTTTTTGATTTTTTTTAAGACTGTTGGAAAATGTTTACTTTTGATCTCTATAATGTACCAAGGATATTCACTTTTCCATCGGAAACCATCCCCAAAGTTTAAAATTGAAGCATTATTTCGACTAGTTATGCTGTACACAGACACACACACACAAAAAAAAAACATCATTGTAATATCAATACATTCATCACTTCGTTCAGAATCTAAAACTTTATATTATAAAAGTGGATAATTTGTAAAATATAATATATTATATTATTATTATTTTATTATTATATTATACTCTAGATAAATATTTTAAGATTAAATCTGATAATTAATTAAAAAGATACAAATTATTAGGGTAATTCGAAGGATCGAAACGAGTCTCGAAAATAAATGCTAACAATATTGTATTTATATTTTAAATATTATGCAGATATATAAAATCCAACATCTAATTTTTTTTTATTTTATTCGAATAATTTTACGTGTAGTACTTAATAAAATAAGTGCATATGTTTTAAAAATGTAATTGTTTTCTCGTATTCTCCAACTGTGTCGTCCATTATGTCCAACATCTGTTTACGATTTATATGATGTGTTCAATATAATATAAAATACTTCTAAGATAATAACTATAAGTGTTATTTAATATAATTGTTAAGCATATGTATATAATATATATATTATAAATTACGTAGGTACAGGCGTACAGCTTTATTTAGCATTATTAAGGATACCTTTGATATTTTAAATAAACTTGCTAAACATTATACTGTATATTTTTTTTGTTTAAACCAGTTATTTCTATTGCAGGCCATTTGTCATATACTACATTAATAATACGATACATAAATAAGTTGTATCTGAATTTCTACAATATTATTGAATTATTATCCAAAATCTTACGTATATTGAGTATTTTTCGTTATCCACATAACTTTCATAACTAATTTGATTTGCATCTTGTCGATTTAAGTAACGCTGTGGGAATATCGATACAAAAATTATAGGTATAATATATAATATGTGTTGTAGACTCTATTGATACATATGAATACATATTTTAAATTTTTAATCGAATTACTTCAGAAAATATAACAATGTACATACAGCATAGATTTTAAAAAACAATTAACTATACATAGGTATTGACGATTTTTTTTAAAATTTATACTATACATTCAATAAAGGCTTGACTAGGCCTTCATGGAAAGGGAAGTCAATAAGAATTATTTATCTATTTCCCTATTGCGATATTGATGAAATGGATAGATGGTACGATATGTCGCTATAAATAATGATTTGAATTTTAACATTAACTTTGTTATAAATTAATGTAATTATTTTCAAATTTAATTCAAATGAATTAATGCAAGGATGTCATACACTTATATATAATTGGTAAAAGTTTATTTAACTAATAGCTAAGCAACGGCCTGATAGTTAGAGCAAGAACTCATTCATGCATTTGAAACAAACTGTGAAATCATAATAAAATATATCGAAAATACATATTTATTATCAGTAGGCAGTCAGTTAGTAATTTAGATTATGACAGACTGTACATACTATAGAGTACAATACAATTTTTTTTCTAATAATTTGTAACGGGTAGTTTTATGAAATTACATAGGTATTTTAATGATTTATATGGCTATGGTAGTATTCATATTAAATTTATGTACGAAGAAGGTATCCACAAGCAAAGTAGGTCTTCCATATTAAGAAACCGATGCTAAATTACTGTAGAATATAATAATATAAAGTGTAGCGCATATTATTATATTATTTATTTTATTAACACTCTTTCGTATGTGTTGACCTTATTTGTTATTTAGTAAGAAATTATATTATTTATTATCATTTTTGTTTATAATAAATGTATGAAATAATAATAATCGTAATACCTCCTATTAAAGTATCTTAGATTCACTTCTTAGTAAATGAGAATATTAATATAAAACCAAGCATCTAATAAATTAAAAATACACTGCGCTTCTGCAAAAAATATCACTAAAATGACTTTTATAAATGAAGATAGACGTAGTCTAATGTAATTATGACGTCCTCAGGTGTGGAGTTTATATTATGTATATTGTATATACGTAGGTATTTTGAAAAACGTGTGTGCATAAATGTTTACTGAGGTGACATTATAAGTTTCATAAAGTTATTATTATGTCATAACAGGATAAAGTATAATATAACACACGAACTTTCTAGACAAGAGGATAGTTGCATATATAGTATTTTTATCACTTTTATATTAAAATGCAAATGTAATAACTTTATCGTATAATATTTTCAAATCACTGTTACTTATTCATTCTGGTACACATCTCGGTAGTTTTAGATTTGTTTATTATTGTTATTAATATTTCAAATTTAAGAATGTACTTGCTTGGTATAATTGTTGGTTATAATATGAAAATATTTGACAGGTTCAATTTTATTTCCTTTAGCGATCTTCAGGTTATAATAATAATATATTATACGATTGAAATCAAATATGTTGTGAACATATACAATATAGGAGTTCTATAGTAAAATAATTGTTCTTTTTAAATGGCAACTCTTTATAATATAAACGTATAATAATTCTATGTTCTTTTGAATTTTTTTTTTTTTTTTTATGAAATGTGTTCTAGCTGATTTTCTAACCGCATTTCTTATCGATTAAAAAACATTTCATCAGTGTTTGCGAAATAACTACTCGGATTGCTATATCCAAATTCCAAATACGTTTATATTATATCAAATCCATTATTGTGATTAGAGCCTAGTGTTATATTTTTATAATAAGGATACCTCCTTAATATTTATAATGTCAGTCAACTTGAATACAATATTAGCAAGTATAAATAATAAATAACTGCTTGATTGTTTCATACATTCCTGTAAATAGTCTTATAGTTAACTATATCTTAATTCTTGTGTATTTTATATGCAATAAGTGATAGGTGAGGACTAGAGGACTTATACCTTAAAATAAATTAGTTAATATTAGAGAAGTTATTGATATTATGTAACTCTACAGGGATAACATATATTGGTTACATAATTAGAGCATTGATATTTTAAAGAAGTTGATATCCACATGATAATATCAGTAAATCACAAGCAATTAAATTTACTTGAATATGATACGTATCTTACAGTATATGTAAATACAATATAAAAATAAAAACTAAGTAAAATTAAACCTTACTTGCGTTATTTGTTTGTAGTCTTGATCTTTATTTTGGTATACAATGGGCAACGGCCAGTCTGAACGTTTTCGCCCCACGTAGTTTACTAACACGAATTCTAATAAACTGGCGTATATACAGCACATACATACGCCATCCCAAACGTTCATTGCTGTTAAATTTGACACCACTGGCAGAGTACTTCGGAAACCGTTCGATGTAGTGAAAAAATTCAACATTGTAGTTACGCCTAAAATATATTAATATAGGTAGCCATTATGATGATATATTATAAATTTATAAAATAATATAATTATTTTATATTACTTATATTATTAATATTGTAAAATTTAATTATTGTAAAATTAAGTTGTTTGCGGTATTTATGTTTAAATTGTTATAGATTCAAGTTTCTAAAAATAACTTAAGTTTGTTATGAATATATAATTTTATAAAGATTTAAATATTAAAAAATGATCTGTAAAGACTTAAATATACATTGCAGTGCTAAAACGAATTGTTAAATGACCGGTCGATTAGTACCTACCATTCTATATCTAATATAGATATCTAATATATATTATATATCTAACACAAAAATATTGGATTACTTTTTTACTAAAAAATTAAATGTTCAAAAATAAACAAATACTACATTATTAAAAAAAAAAAATGATTTGCCATTGAGTTTTTTTATGTACAATTTAATTAGGTACCTATGTAATATTATGTTAGACGTCATCTATTATGTATGATCTTAATACGTAATACCTATATTTTTTGAATTTTATGAATGATTTTTCGAATATATTTAAATGAAAATATGAAAATATTATGATTTTTAATTTATTTATTAATTGCATTTATAATTTATATATATTTAATATTCCAAAAATATTTAACTTAATGATTGTCATAAACTTTATTATTAAAAATGCAGGATACTTCATTTGGACTTTTGAATGAAATAATATAGTTACGGTAAATTAAAATAAAATACCTATCATTACTCTTGCTGGCACTGCATTCCATTCAAGAAAGAACGTGATGAATGACGAAGTCACCAATATTATACCAGGTATGAAAACCGTAGTAAAATAGAATGCTCTGTCTCTGGTAAAAATTAAATTCACTTCAAGGCAGCTATAGTTACCTATAAATAATAAATATTTATCAACATTATTTATTTAAATATTACAATATAATATAATAATGCAATACTTACATAACACACAATATTTAATATTAAAAACTATCATACTTTTTTGTAAAATACAAAATTATAATAAATAAATACTGTATTATACTATTTTACAAACACATAGTAATTTAAAAATCGTAGAATTTACTTGAATTAAATAAATCATACTTGTATTTTTTTGACTTAAAATATTTGAAGTTCTATAAAATGTAAATAAATCTAGCTATATATTGATTTGTTGTATATTAAGTCTTCTATTAAAAATATTTTTGAAATTAAATGAATTAAATATTTAATTTAATATAATGAATAGATTTTTGAATTGTTCATATTTTTTGTTTCAAATATAGTTGGTAGACACCCGATAAAAATAGTAATTATTTATTTTTATCATAATAATATGTGTAGGTATCTAAACATGTTTCGTTTAAAGTTTTTTTTGTTGCAATTATTTAGTTAAGGAAAATAAAAATGTAAATTGTATATTTTATAGGTTTTACTTTAATTAAAAGAATACCGATTTTTTTCTGAAATAATAACAGTTATATATCGATTATAGGATAACCTGTAAACTTAAAATAAATAATTTTACCTCTCCAACTGCCAGTAGATGGACATTCAGTTGTATGATTTCGGTCTAAGTATGCATTTAAAGTTTTTAACGATGGTGACTTCTTCAACGTGCTTTCATCATTTTTCCATACATATTTTATAGCTGACATTTCATATGATACTAAACAGAATAGATTACAATCAAAAGAGATAAGAAAAGGAAGAAAAATGCAATTTCGTTGCCCGTATGTACAAAAATGAAATATATAAGTATAACATAACATTAATCGTATTTACGACTTTTTCATCTCATAAAAATACTTTTTATTAAGTAACACTTCATTACTTCAATGAAAACGAATCAATAACTTTTATGATGAGTCGTGTCGTAAAAATAAGATACAATTCAGATCGTTGTACCTTGTTTACGAAAATCAATTTGTTATTTTATTTATCACTTAATAATATAAACGTTATGAAAATAAAATATTTACTGCTTTCCATTGAAAACGTGCACTGCGGATCATCAAATGGGAATATGTTCAATATACCCTGGCATGACAGGATCAAATGTCGTCTGAAAAAATTGTGATTTTTTTTTATATGAACTGTACCATTGTAAAGTTTGCATGTTAAAAATAAACGATGGTCGCTTTATGTAGTTTTATAGTTGTGGGCAGATAAATTAAATTTACTGACTTAGCGGTTTACCTGCTTTGCCACATCGCTATGGAGTATTTACAGCCCACGGTATGTCAGTATGATGTAACTACTAACATGTTTATTACTGGTCAGGATCTAACGAATGTATGGGAAACCCTACTGTATTACAACTATATGGGTATACTAACAATTCAACTATAGAACTTTACTAACTAGTCAGCTATCCCATTTTTGACCTTTGAAATGGGAACCTGTAATAGTGTAATATATATAGTTATAATAAATTACCTCATCAAATAATGGACACTGCCGTTCCTGTAGATCCTTAGTGAGAAGTGAACTGGTATTAGCGATGCCTTAAAATCGCCGTGCATGATGAAATACGTGTCCGGTAACCAAATATCTCCGTGATGGTGAATAGCATTTAGAAAATCATATCGACTTTGGTTTGAGTATCGCAAACGAGGATCATACCATTGTTGTTGCAATAAAAATTCAACCTCGTACTTCTATATGAAACAAATAAAATATGAGCATACTTGTAGAAAATTGAAAATAGTATCAATTTTTTACGAATTAAAACGATCAATTTATATTGTATTTTTTTCTTTACCAAACTAGACTCGTCGGGTGAGGCTAGACTGAGTAACAGTACACTGACATTTACTAATAAAGGTCCTAAAAAATTAAAATTTTATTATAATATGCTAAGTTGGACAGAATTATGACGCTTGGGTAAATACCTTTACGAATGGGATGTCTGTTTGCTGAAGGAAGTATCACTCTTACGTCTTGAGGTGTCTTCATCCCACAACAAAAATCTTGATCTAAACATGTATATGGTTTTTATATCTTCAAAAAGATTTGTTCTACAAACATAATATCTATTTAATAACTGCAGTACCTAATTATTTTAATTGTTTGTCTAAGCTGATAGTAGTGTATTCGAATACAAAATTGAATCTGATATTTATTTGCATTTTAGATTACAAGATTACAAGTAAAGTGATGATTATACAATGATGTGTTTGTGTTTTCGTATTTGTATAGAAAAAAATAGTAGAAAAAATGTACTAATGCTTAACTTTGAAAATAATTTATGTTAGAAAATTTAATTTGGTTGGTACTTTTGAGGGGTAAAAATTAAAAATTCTTTTTTCAAATTAATTGAGAGGGAGGGAAGGACGAGATTTTTATGCATAACAAGTTTTTGATGATCTTGGTTTTATTTTTTTTATTAATTAAAAAAATAATAACCATAGATGCTTAAAGTTTTCCTCAAATTTTTTAATTAGCATTTCTTACATATAGTATAATTTTTAAAAATGTTGACTATTTTTAAGTTATTTATAAAAATTTATACATTTTAATTATTTTCATATATAAATTTCGAAAATTGTTTTCGTTTAGTTGAAAACTTTAAAAATTTAATTTACTGTTTCTTATCAGTAGTCAATATTGAAAACAAATAATCTAAAAAATATGTAAGCATTAAGAAAAAGTTTTTTTTTTTTTAGATATTGTAATTAAAAAATAAAATAAATTCGATATTTAATTAAAGAATAACGATATTTTGCTATAATTCAAAAATATTTTTCTTGGGAATTTTTTTATGTTATTCCCTATTTATATTTTATACGATTATATCGTATTATTAAGAGTAAAATAAATTACTATAATAATTAACAGCAGTATATTTATATGATAATAGACTGACAGACAGTCTTTGCTCAGAATAGGTTTTTGTATAGAATAATTTATTATTGAATTCAAATTAAGCAGGTCCATTTCAATTACCTATTCAATGGGGGTGCACTCTACTACTACTGTTCAGTAGAGCGGTTATCTAAGTTCTCTTTTTTTTACGATTTTGAGCATTTCTATTTTCATTATTAAATTTTTGATTTCATATATCATGAAATAAATAGGTACCAAGGATATAATAATGTATAAATATTCTTTGAAACATAATTATGCACGGTGCTTAATGAAGTTAACTTAAGAGAATTATTTTAGTTGACTTGTACATTGTTTTTATTGACATAAGTACATACTATTATATTGTATTTATTCCCTGTATATTATAAAATATGTTTTGAAGTTAGTAGAAAAACCGTGGAAGTTAGAAACTGAACCACACCGTGTGCATTTTAAGTATGGAATACTGCAAATGAAAAATGTCTTATAATATCTAATAGAAATGAATGATGAACGATTGGATTTTCAAGTCCGATAATATATTTTTATAAATTGTGATACTATTCATTTTATTTTAATTATTAAAATTATTTCATTATTAATAAATAAAGAAAAGCCTAAAATTGTTGTATATTTATATTTTATGATTACTATTCAATGTTATAAGTTATAACTAAATGCTACTATTATAGAACCGATCAATAGTGATGTGAGAGAGTTATTATAAGATAATTGTATCACATCTAAAATGTGGTATTATGCAGTTATATTATAATTATAGTTTAGATTAAAATTTAAATAATAATTAATATTAATTTACAGAATAAGTTATTTTATCAATCGATTTAGTAGGTGGTTTTTTTTATTGAATAGCACATAATATAATAATATAATAAAAAGATAAACTCTACTATAAAAACATTCCGAAATTAGTTACAGGAATAAGCGTTTACACTGTGGTATCATCAGTTATTACTTCAACTCCTATGTAGTATAATGTAATATTAATAATTTGTGTTTTACATTTTTTTTTCTTGAAAATATGAAATATTTTTTTCATAAACCATTATACGGTTAAGCTTAAAATAAAATGTAATCATATATGCATATATATATACGTATATATTTACTTCTTAAATATTTATAAGTAGTTATTGTGCAAATTATGAGATTAAACAATTCATTATCACTGTGTCTATACTATGTCTAGAGGCACCGGCAGGAAAATTCATTAATGAATTATTATTCAAAGGTCACATCCTCGGGTGACTAGCAAAAGTGTAAAAAATAAATTAACTTGTGCATAAAGTAGGTATTAATAAAAAAAATATGTGAGGAACACAGGCGCTCGTATATTTTAAAAAGCAAAAAAAAAAAAAATTAAAAAATTATGTTCTGTTGAAATCGAAGACTGTAATTTATGAGAATTTTTAATCTTAAAACACTATTAAAAATTAAGTTTAAAAAACATAAAATTATTCAGATATGACTTAAAGTTCGCTAGAAAAGTTATAAAAAATTAATTAAATTGAGTATAAAATAGGAAATAAAAATAGTGAGAGGAACAGAGGTGTCTGGCAATTAAATTAATTCTAAAAAGCAAAAAAAAAAATTTAATTAACTATACAATTATGTTGTAATGAAAGCTCTACATTGTATTCTGTTTTGATTTATAAACCTAATTGGTTAATACCTACTAAATCTGTTATTGAATAATTATTCTGATATAAACAATTTAATACATTTGATAATATGTGAACAAAATGGGATAGGGTTTAGAGGTACGGGTACCTTATATTATTATTTTTTGATTTTTTTTTAAACGTGTGATTGCAATTTTGCACGTTGAACATGGTGAACATTCATAACCATTGTACTTACTTTTATATTATCCTTAATACAAGTTGCAAGTTAAAAATGTCCATTAATCTAAAATAGGAGTATACTGTAATTTACCATTTCTACCTTTTAGTACTATTTTAGATTCTGAACGGAGTGAACGAAGTTTTTTTTGTTTTTGTGTCTGTT
>VUJU01006104.1:0-11424 GCA_009835225.1 Aphis craccivora
GTGATAAGTGACGTACGAATTGCATCCTGGTTTTTCTATACGACTGTACTAATTGCATACCGATTATCTGATATCAGTATCTAATATAATTATTTAAACCAATAATCGATTTAAGCATTACGACTATTGTCTGTCGAATAGTAGTTTGAAACTCATGAAATAGATATATAGTTTCCGTGTATGTAATGCAATCTTTGTTATGTTGACTTTACAGAATCGACAAGTCCAAAGCAATGTCAATGGTGTTACATTGTGCTGATATTTCACATCCCGCCAAAGAATGGAGTTTACACTATAGATGGACATGCCAATTGTTGGAGGAGTTCTTTTTACAGGGAGACATGGAGAAAAAGTTGGGACTCCCGTTCAGCCCGTTGTGTGACAGAAATAATACACTGATTGCTGAGTCTCAAATCGGTTGGTATTTTAACTCATCCAACATAATATGTAAAATTGTAAAACGGGATATGATAGCGATTTTAAATAAAAGTACAATAATTAATACTAAAAATATATTATTCTGATAACATTCATAACTCGTTTTTAGTACAAAATTATAAAGTATAGGTAACTAATATAATAAACAAAAACAATTTTTACTCTCTAGGGTTTATTGAGTTCATCGTTGAACCTAGTATGACCGTGTGTAGTGACATGTTGGAATTAATTTTGGGTCCAATTAATTTGGTTAACCCACCCAGAAGCATTTCTAATTTTGTGGTTGACGACAATGATGATACAGATGACACATCAAACCAATCTGACGTAGCTATTGCGTGCACAGCAATGAGCTGCAGTATCGAAGATAGAAAAGATATAAAAGACAACAAAGATATCGAAGTTAAAAATGATATTAATGATAAGAAAGATATCAAAGGTACTAAAGAAGCCAAAAACATTGAAGGTACCAAAGACAATAATGACTCGGATTCCGTAAGCAAGGCAACAAAACTCGAAGAAACTGACAAAGGTATGTTATCAACTTATAGCTGACACTGATCCAAGTTTAAAATATGTTAAAAATAACGTTCTTTAGTCTATACAATATTATAAAACCTACAAGATTACTCTTTATTCCCCTTACCTATTAAATTATTCAACAAAACATTGAACCAACCAAATTTAATTATAGTTTAATTTAAAATGTTACAATGATTTTTGAAACGAGTGTATGATATTATGTATTATTTAGTTAAATAATTAACAGTCATTTTACTTTAAAATATTGAGTAGATATATTTACTGAGTATTATTAAATTGGGATGATAGCAAATATCGTAAATTTTTGTTTAAACTTATAAACAGTTCAGATTGCGTTTATAACACTCCAGAGACTAAATCAAAAATTATATTTTGATAAGTAATACAACATTTAGAAGTAATAAGTTAATAATAATAATAATAATAAGTTTTACAAGTAATAGAACACCTATAGATAAATACAAGGAAATTATTTTTCGCTTCACTATAAACCCAATACTAATTACAGATAAATGTCTTTAGAAAATTATATTTTTTTTTAACTAAATTTTGTTAAAAAAAATATTTTTGGATTCAATGAATAAAATCTATTTTTGATAAATGATATATTAAGAATACATACATTAATTATACATGTTTAAATTTATATTTATTTATTTACCTATAACCACAATATTTAGAATTCCCAAATATCATATGTATAGTAACATATAGGTATCTATAAAAAGAAACTATTTTAGCTATATTCTATAGTGATAAATGTAAACGTTTTGTTTTTTTAGAATCAAAACAGGAAACAAACGCTGAAAACCCCCAAACTAGCAATAAGTTATACAAAATAAAAAAACCATGGAACGATTGTTTGGCCATAAACAAAATGAAGTGGAAGGTACAAGCAGCTAGAGGTAATTTGTTGTTTAATGTACTTATATATTTAATGTTATATTGTAATATATATATATATTATGTTATATGCCGTTTAAAAATAAAACTATAACATACCATCACTTGTATTATAATAATGGTAAAATATGCAAATTTACAGAAGCAAAACTCAGAGAATCAAAGACAAAATATACAATGCGCGACATCAACGTGCCGCTTGTTGGTGAAATTGTACAAGATGATAACAAATCGTCATCAACAGATGTGGAGAAAACAGAATAAATGACCACACTGCAGTTCGATTTTTATCCATATTGATCGGTTATTATTAGATTCTAAATTTATAATTTGGAAATATTAGCTTTATATTGTAAATATTTATTAAAGGTACTCTTCATACATTTTAGATAATTTAAAATTAGTTTTTTAAAATATAGGCTCACTTTAAAATAGTTACATTAGAAACGAAACAATACCTGTATATATATGTGTGTGTATGTGTGTGTGTGTGTGTGTGTGTGTGTGCGAAGTATGTGTCTTGGGGAGGTGTTTCTGTGTAATTATAAATTTATCTATATGCGTATATAGATATGTTTATACATACAATATATATTATATTTATGCATATGTGTGTATATATCATACGTGAACAATTGTTTTCACTGAAAGAACGTCTTAAACTATACCTGCGATATGCATTTTATTAAATTACTACCCTATTAAATTTATAATGTTCCCACTTTTAATTTTTCAATCACAGCTGTCGATTTTCTTTAAATCTATTTACATCTTTAGAAATCGTAAAATTCTACTAAAAAAATAACAATTGTTTTAATACTTATCAATAAAGTATTTATTATCTATTTATCTACGATGATCAAACCTATTTTCGACAAAGCTTAATTTGGTGTTAAAAATAATTTATTTTTTCAATTAATTAACTAAACTTTTAACTTATAACTTGACTAGGAATGAAAAATGATATATTATATTGTAAAAAATGTGTATCAACTATTGAAGAAATTTTATTGATATAAGTTCAATTTAAGCCGTTTAAAACAGTGAGTGAGCTTAAATTTCTATATTTTATTTCTTGTTGGTTTAAGTTAATTCATGAATATTACCATACTTAACATCTAAAATTGTATTTATAACGAATTCGTCGTGCGTAGCACATTATTGTTAAAAATAAACTGAGATCTATCAAAACATTATTCAGTATTCTACTGTGCTCAATTAAATATTGAAACACTATACAAATTGTGTTTGCACATCAAAGTATAAGATAAAATCCAAGGTTAGTGTATGCTAATTTCAATTATTATATAGACATTTTCGTTTTTTGAGTCGTAGTCTTACGATTGCACATATCGTTGAATAATAAATTAATTGGCCAATATTTTGTTTAACTACTAATCAAAGGATCAGCTCCATTTCAACTAAATTAGCTATCATAAACTTTTAAATTATAAATTGGTATAAACAAAATGCAAGTTGTTTGCTACAAAAAAAAAAATTAAATCAAAAACTTAAAAAAAAAATGTATCGAATAAACAATTATTTTTACAAATTCGTTTATTCAATGAAAGCTGATTAATTAAGTTTAGTACTTCTATTTTCTATGGTACATATTAAATATTACCTATAACTTATAATTCATATTATATCTAATGTAGGTATTTGCAGATTATAAAATGTGAATATAATATAAGTACTGCGGTACCAGTTAGGACGCAGTGACGAACAAAAAGGGCATTTTTAATAAAAACATCTATAATAAAAATATATGCAGAACTTTTCTTCCCAAAGTATCTATATATAGATCCATCATTTGCTTAATTAAGAATTTAAATCTTATGGTTGGATACATTTAAAGTATATATACATAAAATCAAGCTACGAGTTTTGTCAAGCCATTATGAAATGCGTTCTCGGATAAAAAAAAAAAAAACAATTATATCTTAAAACACTAAGTTGATTTACTTGAAACATTATTGATTAGTATATTATTTTATACTATAATATATTATAACATTAAATAGTTTTGATTTTCAAGGCCGGGTACTCAGCTGGGGAAGTTTTAAACGAATAAGATGCAAGTTAAAAGTGGTTTGTTATCATTTAAATAGGTATATCTAAAATTATCACCAAATATATTCAAACATTGGTAAACTAATCTAATCATTTTTATTGAACATATTTATTTGAGTTGCCTATAATAAAGATTTATTTTATTTTCTTTTTTTTTTTTTGAGTGAGGGAGGTTTTAACTGATTGTGCCAGATTTAAATAATTGAGTTTTGTGGTATTATTATTATTTTTTTTTAATAATCCAAATTCAAAAACATAATATAATACAATGAAAAAAAATATTAATAGGTAGTTGTTTTTTTCAGTAGGTATAGTATGAGAAATATATGTAAACTTTAAGTGTTTATTTTACGATTTATTACTATATTAGACCCTAATGATGATCCATTTGTTCCTTTGCTTGTGATACACCAGAAAACACTTCATGTTTTTGTTGATGTCATTTAAAATAACGTCAGTTAAAAAAATAAATAAATAAAAATAATTCACTAGTTTTATTTGATTTAATTATCTAATACATAAGTTCATGGGCGCCCATTGGGAGGGGCAAGATAGGGCACTTGCCCCCCCCCCCTAGACAAAAAATATTTAAAACTTGTATCTCAATAAATATTACCATAATATTATAATTATCTTTACAACCATACATTTGAGAATTTTTTTATTTTGACCCCCCTAAAATGTTACTTATGGGCGCTCATGCATAAGTTTAAATTATGTGTTTTTCAATTTTAAAATATCAAAACTGAGTGGATTAATAATACGCTTATTAATCATGGGTGTAAACACCTTTCATTGTTGATATTTATACAGTGGCGCACAAATTATATTTTTAGGTGTCTAATATTCTGACATGTATTTAAAAAATTGGTACCTGGTTGATATTTATTTTAATGAACAGTGTGGGTTATAAAGAGATAAAGAGTAAAAGATAATAACATGAAAATGTAAATAATTAATAAATTATAATTGGGTTACAAATTTAGTATGCTAGTTGTGTTTTAATTTGAGGCAAGTTTCAGAAGGACGTGTGCGTTACAAATGTTAAATAAAGATTTAATCGAATAATAACAATATTAACTTTATATTGATGTTTTTTTCCAATTATCTTGATGTTCTCAAATATTATAAGTATAGGACCTTTTTGTTTAATATAATATTAATTGTTTAATGTATTATGTTAAAAATATTATAATAAATATTTTAAGTACATAAGACGGGAAATATTGAGTAGTAACACATAAAACATATATTTCTTTTTATACTATAATAATATATGTAACACTCGTTTAAAATAATGATCTTAGATCCGACCAAAAATAACTATTCACCCGTCCATTAATATTGATTATTGTACAAGCAAACACCATTTATATTGTAATTAATTATTAATGATCAAAATATTTAATATTCTATTATGACTTTCAATATCATAAAAAAAAAACTGTGCCAAATTTGAATAACATTCGGTTTTACACATTAATATCTAGTACATAATAAATTAGATAAAAATTGGTTCAGAAATTAGATAACGTTGTAAAACTTTTATACCATATGCATATAGTGTTTGAATAATAATATAGTTGTTGCTAATAATTTCAATAAAAGAATATTACTGATTTTTTTCTCGATTATTTAAATATTCCCGTTAACCATCTACTTAGCTGCAGTCTAATGGTGTACAATACAGAAATACTGTTTATTTAAATAATATTACTTATTGTCTTTTGAATTTAAAAAAAATACAATATCTATTGAAAGGAAAATTCAATGCCACAACTTATTACAATTAGGTACCTATCTACCTACTATTATATTTTTAATAAATCCGATTAACAGAAGTTTAAAATATATATTTTTTTCCTATACAATTTTTCTTATTGATCACATCCAAATATTCTGTTGACATAGTTCTGGACCATTCTGTACCTACAGGTACATAAAAATAAAACAAGGTCGTATATTATAATATTATACAACCTATTTATCGTTTTTAGGTGTTTTAGATTTTTGTTGTTAATTATTAAATGTTGGTTTATACTTTTAAGACTATCTGTATGTTTTTATTTGTACATAATTTTCAAACAATACTTCTTATTTATATATTATATGATATAATATTTTAATAAATATAAAAATATTTAAGTACTATATATTATTGAATGTAATCAATTGTTATTAAAAAAACATTGATAGTAAACACATATATATTTATAATAATATGATTACAATTTGAATTGTTATATGTTTTTATTATTAATGTTTCAATGACGATTTGATTTACCTAACGATTTTTATTGGCGATTGAACATTACAACACATGATATGATATGTTCACTGATATTTTTACATTCATATCTACAGGGTGTTTAAACAAACAAAAAACTAAGAACCATTTTTCGTGAGAATTTGAAAAATGAACAAGACTTATCGCGACGTTTAGCATCATTTATTTTATAATGAATAAAATATCTTTGATGAATTCGTATTTTTAGCTTTTCTTTTAAGATTTTAATATATTCATACCTACTACCTATAAAACATCGAATTAATGCGATTTTTTTTCCTCAATATTTTTATCGAACGTCTGAAAATGTCGACATAATTTATGTGTTGTACGTTATTACGATACCTATATCAGTGTATCGATACTTATCAATAGACCGTTTTAATAATAAACCATCAACTATATTAATATTAACAATTATAATTAGATACCTACATATTATAAATATGTAGGTAATTACAGTTATGGTTATCATAATATTATAATTTATAACGTTCAACCCTTGTCATTATTATACCTTAATATCGTGCACCCTGTATACGTGAAATGAACAGTTAAAATGTCTATTCGCATAAAAAAAAAAATTAAAACTATTAAAACCGTTATTAAAATTTATCATTAGGTAAACTTCAAATCCAAAAATTTATTTTATTAATATTTTATTTATTACAGTATTTAGAATAGATATAACGTAACTATATTAGTACCACGTAGATTGATAAATCATACGTATTATTAAGTTTTTATTTAAATTTATGATGTATACCTACCAATATCATATGCCTACTTATTATTTCACTATAGTAATTATATTATTATACTATGTTTGTTCGATTTGATGTTTGTTTGTTAAGTTAATTATTTTTATTTTGCCTGATAATAAATTTGAACGGAAAAAATGGTTTTTGTGTAAAATAATTATTACCTACATCAATCTTATACCTCCTTATCGCCCATTTAAATCAATACGTGTTTATTACATTTTGATAAAATTGAAATTGTGATATTTAATTTAAAATTATAATATTAAGTTAAACAAAATAGATTAGATCTGCACGTACCTAAATATGTTTAATTAATATATCTTTAATCTTATATATCCGAGTCTTAGGTATATTATGTCAGTTGGCATACAGTTAAGCTTCAAAGCTTCTATGGATACATTTTTTCATATAAAAAGGACTATATACCGACAATTTCCAAAATATAGTTTGTGACTTCTGTAACAGTACCAGTACCTATGTGTTTATATGTCCAACAAGTTAAATAAAAAAAAAAAAGAAATGCGGTAATGCGGTGGAATCTGTTCTGATAAAAAGCATATTATAGGCAAATTAAGATAAATAATACTTTGTTAACTTATCGATATGACGTGAAAAACAAATAATTACCATTATTATTTGTGAATCTGATCCGAAAATGTTATCACTCAGCACTCGCTTACGGATAGTTTAATTATTTAATTTTAATTATTATATAGTATAAGCACAGCTTAGCTCACAACAATGTTTTCAAGCATCTTAAAACCAGAAATGTAAAATTAAAAAGCTTTAAAAGTTAATTGAACATTTTCATGAACTTTGAAAAGTTTCAAGGCTGTTAAAACACAGTTTTTAAATTTTTCTCTATCAGTAATTATATATTTTCAAAATCAACTGTTATCTAATAATATTTTTATGATTAGCAAATAATGGCGTAATTTATTTATTTATAAACACGTACAAATTAAATAATTATTAATTAACCAACTTTGAACTTAATTAATTAACAATCAGATTTTAAATTCAATAAACAAGACAAGCGTTGTTATTATCTATACATTTAGTAATGAGATCTTTCAATCAATCATAATTGATTAATAATATTTTTCAAGAACACAAATGTGGTAAGTTGCAGATTTTTTTTAGACTCGCAACACGCTCCGGCGATCCACGGAGTTCAGTGTTGTCACAAATACTTAGTTACTACTTAATATTAATAATTTACATTGATTCCCTATTATGATATAATTAATGTTTGCTGTTTTAATAAAGTGAAAGTAATACAGACAGTTATAACTGTAGTTTTATTTTGAAAAAAGAAACCCACATGTATAATATAATTTTTTTTTTTAATAATCTCAAAACTGATACTTATGTATTTTATTTAGTAGACAAAGGAACGTAAAAGTTCATCTATAGAAGATAATGATATGTTTGCATATAACTTCAATTGCAGTGTAAGAGTTTAAGATAGTTTTAATATTTCTTTACAACATACCTCAAATAAAGTAAATCCATATTAAATGTTTACTTGATTTCGCTTGGCTATTGTGTGAAGAATTATAAAATTATGTTTCAGGTGATAACTTACATGATAAAGAGAACACATAATTTTTGAACATTTAGGTAATACAATAATAAACATCTTCACATTTCTAAAACAAAATAATAATCATACAAAATATAAAAATATTTACCTATAAACAAACGAGTAAAATAGTAAAATATAGATGCACATAAAATATTAGTTAAAATTTAATTAAAATATAATAAATTAGGACTTGATTTTTTTTTAAATTTTATTTTAGATTCCGAGAGAAACAATGACATTTTGAAATACAAGGTTTTTGATAACAAATATTAATTGAATTGTTTTAAAAATATTAAAATAAATTAGGTACCTACTTCATTAATCATTGGTAAATATGAAATATACTTAAAAAAATTTATTATAGGCTCATAAAATACCTTTCCTCAAAATCATTTTTTATATATATTATTAATGAATTACTGAATTCCATATACCCAATCGATACATACAGTACAGAAGACACTAAGCAGTAACCTACTGAATCACTTTTTGAATTAATTCATTTAATAATTTAATTTTTAATTCACTTAATATACTTAAAACTTACTTCAGAACAATGCGGGCAAGCAATAAATCCTTTTTTCAATGGGTAAGTCATCATTAAGATAGATTTATGGTTCTCATTATTATTTAGATACGTCTATAAATAGGAATACATATTTTAAGTAAAAGAATATATAAATTAAAAATAAATTTGAGGTAACTTTGAACATGATTTGCAATATAATTTATTGCAAGAAATGCAGATTTCCTTTGCTATTAAGTCACAATATTGGTTACAACATAATATTTTCATATGTGGTAGCAAAATTGGTTAATTAAAGAGTTCACCCTTAATTACCATTCCACAATAACACTGTATACTTAAGTAATTATCAACTTTAAAATTTTTATTAAAATTATATTAATTATTACATTATAAATTATATTAAAATTATTGAATCATTTTTAAATTTTCTATATTAAAATATAATAAAACATTAAGTTAATTTTACCAGAATCAATTCTATCTTTTTGTATAAAATGCCTGCAAATACCATGAAGACAATTTACGATTTATATATTTCCACTATTTATCCTTTAAAAATATACATATCTTTATTCATCAAATAAAGTTGTCTAGTTTTACATATAACAGGAACATATGTGATGATTTTAATTTTAGTAATGACTACGAGAGTGACTACTGAAGTGTCAGAAAAATAAAATATTTCAGTTATCTATTAAAAGCTATAGAAATAAATACCACAATAATCCACATATATTTAGTAAAATTATGTAATAAATTTAAAAATAAGTAAAAAAAAAAATGTAAGTACACATTAAATTGTTTTTTAATATTTAAATAGGTAATTATGTACCTATTTATTGATTTGATTTATATTATTTTCTCTTGATACTTTTTACCATTGTTATTTACACATTCAGTGATTATATTTCTAATGTTACCTATAATTTAGTACTTAATAACACTATTTAATGAAAATATGACAAAATAAATAGGTATATAGTTTATTTGTAAAGGGCGGTTCACATCCTTAAAAGATTATTTTAATTACACTGTGTTGTAGGTAACCCTGAGAATATATTGTTTAATATTACTCGTATTATAATATACCTAATATTAAATGTTCTTTAAGAGAGAGGGCCTACATACAGAGAGTTATATGATAATTTATGAATGTATATGTTTTAAAATCGTTATTGATTATAGTGCTTAATATTACATTTTGTGATTTGTACATTGTACCTTTGTTATTTACACATCCAGTGATAATATTTCCAATGTTACCTACAATTTAATATTTAATAAGACTATTCGTTTAAAATATGACAAAGTAAATTTATAGTTTATTTGTAAAAGGCGGTTCACATCCTTAAAAGGTTATTTTAATGTATTAATAATTAATGTAAATATATACTGTAGCCGTGACAAACGATATTTATTTAATTATAAGTAGTGGCGAATCATTGAGTCTACCACAAATTATTATAAATAATGTATAATTTAACGTAATACATATTATACAATGATACGTCATATTGACCCCCCCCCCATTTCATTTTGTTAACGAAAATACGAACAAAAATACGTTAATATGAGATTTTTAATAATTAAAAACATTATTTTTATTTAAAAATTATGTATAAGAATACCGTTAAAGTTTGATAGTGCTAATTTTATATTATTGCATATTTCGATTATAATACCAAGGTAATGCAGGTAATGCAAAACATTCATGGTACTTATATAGGTAGTATATTTCGGAATGAATATTTATAGTCTAATACCAATTAATATTTCGTATTTAACTCGAGCCCTGCTAACAAAGAGTGGCTACGTTTTCAACACACTTGACACTATCACCAATAGAATCATTATTAAATGTAGGAAAATAATAATATGCCTTTTTGAATAAAATGATAATATGAAATTTAAAAAATAAAATATAATTTTTAATCTTTAATATGTGTCTAATCATATCCATATCATTTTAAATTTTCTAATAAAAAATATGTGTTTTCAATTTACTCAGTTTAAACTATGACCATTATAATCTTTATTAAATGTTAGATAACTATAATATAAATTTTTGAATAAAATGTTTCTATGAAATAAATATAAAAAAATAAATAAAATAGTTTTTATAGTCAATATTATGTTTGTACAGAGTAAACACACCATTTCCTTTTTTATGTTGTTGTTAACCAATATAAGCTTTCATTTAACACAGTTGATATTATAACCATTATAAACATTATTAAATGTAAAACTATTGAATTAATTTGCAAATGTTCCTGGTCGTGAAGTATTTTTGTCAATATTT
>VUJU01006106.1:0-11417 GCA_009835225.1 Aphis craccivora
AAAACTATTGGAAATTTTTTACTTTTGACCCCCCAAAGTACAAACTACATTCACTTTCCTATCCGAAACAGGGTCCACTTTTAAAAATCGGAGCACTTTTACTGCTCTAAAACGTGGTGACAGACACAAAAAAAAAAAAAAAAAAACACACATCATTGTAAAATCAATACATTCTTCACTCCGTTCAGAATCTAAAAGTGGGTAAGTGAGTACCGCTCTGCTGTACATTATTAATTTTAGAAGTGCCGTATGGATCATTATTATACATATAGGAGTGTTCAATTTGAATGAGATGATTTGTCAGCCTAGAATATAATTTCTAATGGTTGGTGAAAAAGGTGATTTATGTTTTAATGGCCTGAATATACCAGAATTTAAGTTTTGTAATTATTATAAGCTAACCTTATGGAAAGTCTCGTATTGAATTTTCAACTCTTAGCTCCTTATACAAAAAATTTTCAGACTTCAGTTATGATTATTATTATTATTAGTCTAGTATCGCTTTATATTCACATTGAAGTACCTTCGTAGTCCGTTGGAAGTCTTTTTTACCTTTTCTGTCACTATTTTACCTTATTCATCACTTAAGCTAATTTTTCTAATTGTAACAGATAGCATTATATAGAAAGTTAAGAAAAAAAAGATTAATAGAGCCTATTTTTAATTATTTTATTTTAATATTATTCTGTACGCAGTGGTTATAATCTTCAACATTTTCAACCAGTTTATATTGTCCTCGCGTTTAAACATTATTGTTCTATCGAGTTTTTTTTCATTATTTTTTTATGCAAATTTCAGAAGTAATAGTTTATTACTTTATACAAACACTTAAATAAATTTAAATAAAACAATTAGGTAGGTAGGTATTAAATTATGTATGATGCTATTTTAGCTTATACATTTTGTGGTGACACAAAAAAACACTATCTAGAGTGTGATTGTGTGTACCTAAGGAAAAGTACCAGATGACACAAAATATAATAAGTACTACAAACCACCATGTAGGTAGAGAAGAGAAGGCGTCAAGGGATAACACTCGGCTTGGTCGGGAAAAAAAAAGTGTCTTATTTTTCGACGACAATTTTGTAGATTAAAACATGATATCCACAGGGAAGCACCACAAACTTCGAGGGCCGGTTGTTATTCAATAATTATACCATTATAGCCACTATGAAATTATGCATTATATCGTAATGAATAAATAAATAAATATTGTATTTGAGATGAAAAATAACTGTGTGGCCGTGTGTGCCTATGGTTATTTATTGGTATTTTAATGAAATATTTTAACGTAAGTCGTAAAGTATTCATATTGCAAATCAAATTATTGGCTTATGAAATATTTTTATTCAACTGCCTAGAAGTTGACACTGTTGACAGTTGAAAATTATAGCATTATTCAATTATTGCATTTAACAGTATACAAATCATTACGGACTACGGAGTCTTAATGGTATGTTGCTATTTCAGTTTATTGCGCTATCTGTTGGTCAGTAATTGTGTTGTCTTATATTGTGGTTTTGGGAACCCTGGCAATGCTTATCAAAATGTCAAATATTTCTAGTGGAAGCTGCGGAAGTTACATACGTCTTTTTCATTTATGTTTATAACTATAAGTAGTATAAGTACTTACTTAATAGGTAGTTAATGCTTAATACCAATTACCAAAGAACAATACTTATTACTAGTTGCCACTTTGTGGACTTGTATTATTATTTATTATTCTATGCTTGTATTTGTGTACAGTTTGCATTTTACTGTAGTTAATAGTTATTATTTGATGTTTTAAACTATTAAAGATAAATCACTCTAATCACAGCAAGCCTCAATCGATCGAGTAAGTTAACATGATTCTATTTAATAATAATAATGTTATAAGGTATCGTTTTGTTTTGTTTTATCATTAGCGTTTTCAATTATGTCACTGTCGAAGACGACAAACACATATAACCGACAGAATTGGGAAGATTCCGTAAGTATCTCAATCTCTCATTCACAACCTATTTTGCAAAGCATTTTTAACGTAGTAATAATGGTTTTATACACGTTACCATTACTGAATGTTAGAATTTCAACAATATAATCGCTTATATGAATGGGTTTAATTTTCAAAAAATTAATATTATTTTTACAAAATTAGAACGTTTAGTACATGTTCATTTATTATTACATTTTATAATAGTTTTAATTTATAACTTATATCTGGTGTTTTATATCATGTGCTTACATTAGTGTTTAAAAATGTGTGCAACAAGTACACCGTTTTTTTATTGAATAGATAAATTATTTACTTACATATTTTTATCAATTTATAGTTTTAGTATGAAATAAAATACCTATAATATAACAATATAAATATTGCATGACTTTTACATAGTTGACTACTTTTCCAAAGTAATTTTAATAATTACTGATTAGAAAATTTGGCAGGGCCGAATTAAAGGTTTGCTGCTTATTGTCTATATAATACATTTATCACCTAATTTTACATATTAAAATTTTACTCCAAAAAAGCATTACCATGTTTATTAATATTGTGCCAAAACTAGGTTAAATTCAGATATTAATTCTAATGACATAAGGAAATAACATATTAACTTACAATTTTTAGTCATAGACCATAGTTACTTATCTACCTGTCCGATATTTCTACAAATCAAAGATAAATGATTTAATATGTTTTAAAATTAAATTCAAATGTTGAATGTCAATAGTGTTTACTCACGAGATGTTACTAACTACGAATAAATATATAATATAATATATATATAATTATAACTGCAGTTTATTTTAAACACATAATATTGTCATTGTTTTATAATATTATCATAATGCATTCAAATTACTTGTGCTTATATCATAAAAATATGCTATTTTATTGCTACTGTTAGCTGTAGCCTAAATACCCTAAGTGGTAGTATAGCTTTGACAATAGGTCTAGCAATTTAATGTTTTAATTTATATATTTGTACAATAAGCATCTATTATGTTGTATCAATGTTGAATTCTAATGATATTGGTTGTATCAAAATATCCTAATATTTTAAATTTGTTTTAGGACTTTCCAATTGTTTGCGAAACATGTTTAGGAGATAGTCCTTACTTACGAATGGTAAGTATATTTAGTTAAAACAATTGCTAAATTTTAGGAGTGTCATTACTATGGTTTATTTTAGGCAAAAGAAAAATATGGCAAAGAGTGTGAAGTTTGTGCAAGACCATTTACAGTATTCCGTTGGTGCCCAGGTGCTAGAATGCGTTTCAAGAAAACTGAAATATGTCAAACATGTGCCCGTTTAAGAAATGCTTGCCAGACATGTTTATTGGATCTCGAATATGGACTTCCTTTACAAGTATGTTTTTATTTAATTTATAACTGATTGATCTGATATGTTGATGACTTGTAATTTGTATTTATTACAGGTTCGCGATGCTGCATTAAAAATTAAAGAACAGATTCCTAAATCTGATGTTAACAAAGAATATTTTGTTCAAAATATGGATTCTGAAGTAAGATAATTTAAATTTATATTTACCAATCAAAAGTGTGTACTGTGTACCTATAAATGTATTTGTCTGTTAAATTTAGTTAGCTAAGATGGATGAAGCTGGTGGAAAATGTCAGAATGCTAGTGATGTATTGGCCAAAATGGCTCGTAAAGCTCCTTATTATGAGCGTAACAGGCCACACATTTGTTCATTTTGGGTGAAAGGTGAATGTCGACGAGGAGAAGAATGTCCATATCGTCATGAAAGACCTACAGACCCAGAAGACCCATTATCGAATCAGAATTTCAAAGACAGGTAATGATTCATAAATAATCTCATTATATTGTGAACTATAGTCAAAGCTTAGATTCAAATACTTTCAAAATGTGCAAAACTACAGTTTTACATATTTTTATTGCTGAATTTCTAATTTTTTACTTTGATTGTTATAATTATAAATTTTTCTCTGAAATGTTTGTATTTTTTTTTAAATATTAGTAATCTAGTTACCTTAAGAATATCAAAATAAATGCTTATTATTGTATTTTTTTTTTTTTAGATATTATGGTGTAAATGATCCTGTTGCCGAGAAAATGATGAACAGAGCCAGTGAAATGCCAAAACTAGAAAAACCAGAGGATCAAACAATCACAACACTTTATGTTGGTAACCTGAATGATATAACTACAGAAAAAGATTTGAGGTAAATATTGTTAATTAAAGTACAATTACAAGTTGCTTAATATTTTGTTGTTTTTTTTTTTTTTTAACTTTTAGGGATGTATTTTATCAATATGGAGAAATCCGAAATATTACTCATGTAGCTCATCAGAATTGCGCATTCATTCAATATACCACACGAGCTGCAGCCGAAATGGCAGCTGAGAGCACTTATGGTCGTTTAACATTGGGTGGACATAAATTGAATGTACGTTGGGGTCATGCTCAAGCTCGTAAAGATAAAGAAACCACTAGTATAGCAGCAATGAAAGAAACTAAAATGAAACCTTCACCAGGATTACCTGCTCCATTACCACCATTACCCACAGAGTTACAAAACAATTTTTTCAACATTGCTCCTCAAACTGTGCCTGTTGTTGCTACTCCTTTCATACCTGTCATGCCAACATTACCTCACCCGAGTATGCCGTACATGTCAACACCCCTTTATCCACCTGGCACAAGCAAATAAAACTTTTTTTTTAACATAATATTTTATTTTTTATACACTTTTGCTCTATAATTTAAAGTATAACAGACAACTCAAATAACAAATTCCCCAATTATTATATAACTGCATAATATAAAATAAATATCATATTTAGATATAATTTCCACTTATATGTTTGCTGAAATAAAAAAGTTCTTGAAAGACATCAATTCTGTAGTTTTTATTGCATATTTATTATTTAGTTTAATATTGTATAGTCTGGGTGGAACATCTAACTCAAATATAACCTGATATCCTCTAAACCAGCAGTTCTCAACCTTTTTTCATTCGTGTACCCCTTGACCTCTCACCACTATTTCATGTACCCCAAATATAAATTTAGAATATAAATAAACAAAAAATGATTTTTTCGCGTACCCCTTGAAATCATGTCACATACCCCTAGGGGTATGCATAACCCAAGTTGAGAACCGCTGCTCTAAACCTAGTGTTTATATCAAAATAGTTATAAAGAAATATAATTTGATATCTTACTCGTCATAAACGCTGTTTATCGGTTTAACTCTGAAAAGTCTTCGGTGAGTTTATGTATCATAGTTATATTTTAATTTAATGACTTAATGTAGTTGATAATTCATTGGATTTTTGTCTTTTTTTCAGATTACATAATTTAACCATAATCTAAAACAAATATTATTTAATTGATAGATTTTTACTGTTAAGTTATTATTATAAGTAATTAACATTTGAATTAAGTAGTAGTACTGATTTTGTTTTTCCTATAAAAAAATACAGTAACAATATCAATAATATAGAAATAATAAAAATATTATGAATCTACAAATCTTTTAAAACTGAAATTAATCTTAAATAACATGATCAATAAAATTATTAATTTAATTAAAATGATCATGATTTTTAAAATAAGAAAATCAATTAAAACAATTAAATAATATTAAAAAATATTGTTCAATAAGTTAGATAAATAGGTATAACAAATCAATAATAAAAAAAATCTAAATAAAAACAATCAAGAAATATATATTAATATATTGAAAACAAACAAAAAAAAAAAATGTATTTTAATAACAATAAAACTAGTAAAAATTGTTATTCAAAATGAACACATACATAATGGCGTGGTGACCTTCAGATTTTCCAAATGCTTTATTAAAATATTTCAACAAACAACTCACCTAAAATTTAAGAGCACTTTTTTAGCTACCTATTGTGGTAAATATTATTATTCATTGGCCATTACCCACCCGCCATCCCTTTAAAAAAAAAAACTCACGAGGTAGCTGACTGTCAATTCCTTCACCACACCATTGCACATATAAATATAAAATAGTACTTTACCCATATACATATAAACATACAGATTTTGTTATTGAAAAAAAAAATACAAAACACCAATATATTGTCATGACATTGAGCTAAATACCTATTTCACTCTTTTGAAGTGCTTGATATTTAAAGAATCCGTCACCAGGTAGAGGAGGTAAAAATGACGATGTGTACCAGACCCTGTACGTTACAAACCACGTCGACATTGCCACTATGCCCGCCAATAGTTTTTCGGGCATTGTGTGGAAGTACATCATTGTTGTAATAAGCATTAACTCCCAAACAGCAACAAAAATTGTGATTACAATGAACAAAACTTGTACATAAGGCGTCATCTGCTTGTAGACAGTTTTCATTTCTTGCAGTTCTTCTTCCTTCAGATTACTAAATGTGGTAGCCACACTTTTCCCTTCTTTGCGCGCGTTTTCTTCGTTTCTCAACACATCTTGGATTTTATCCCAGCCGATGATTGGCCTTGCTTCACTTATCATCACCAACGTACTGTATATGAGTATGAAAACGTGACCGGATATGTCAAACGATTTCCACAGATGGCCAGCAGACTTGCACGCTGATCGGACCAATCCTCTGCCCCCCGAACACTTACCATAATAATCTTCAAGCCGATTGAAGGCGTTTGTCCAAAAGTACCAGAAAAATGTGGCAACAACTAGGCGAGTAGCATGCACGGTAATGCTGGGTCGTGAGTTAAGGCAAAATACCTTGCTGGTGGTCACCAGAAACGAAAGCGTCCACAGCACCGTCCAGAACCAACCCAACTTGACCAAGTACTGGTTGAGAAACGTGTTGCTGTTAGCGAAGTAGATTTTTGGGAACTTGATGAAGTCGCCGACCACCGAACCGACCAGCAAGATCAAATACACGAACAGCCGTTTGTGCGTCGAGAAAAACAGATATTTTCTGCATGCGAATAACAACACCGTCAGGAATATGTTGGACACGGTCGTCGGCTCTCTGACCAACAGTGTGCCTTTGGTCTCCGATCTCATGGACAAACCCGTCGGTATGTAATTCGATTCGATCGACCCCGATCGAGTGCTCCGCTTGGTGGTCATGTCTGGGGACGACACTCTAAAATTGAGTTCTATTGGTGTGCACACGCAGGCGACGTGTGAACGAAAGATATTTGAATTCCGCAAGTAATGACACGCAGTCCGGTAACCAGTATCACATCGTCGTCTCAGTACGTCCGACGATTGATTGTAGTTGACCGTCTCGGTCTCCGAAACAGAATACTCTTTGCCTCTTTGGTACTTCCGTCTTACTTTCACCTATTCACCGCAAGGCGTTCGTGGACTCACGTCCATCAGCGACGTGATCACTGATCATTAATTATTTACTAATTATTCAAAAAATAAATTTAATTATTTTTTTTAAGTATATTCGTGATAACGACATAATGATGTGATAGTGTGATACCACAGAATAATTATAATTCTGTGGTGATACCTGACCATAGATAATAAATACATGGATAGGACGCCTCAAATTCATTACGTATTAGTTTTGCGGTCCAACATAGATAAGAAATTGAGGCGATTTGCTTACATTTTTGAATGTGATAACAACTGTTTTCGAAATGATTAAAGTGTATCATAATGTAAACAAGCAACCTCAATTTTTATAACCAAGTGCTTCACTGATAAGATGTTATGTCCTATCCATGTATTTATTATCTATGTACCTGACACACAGACTTCTATACTAACTATGTTCTATATAGACATCTGTGGTTTAAAACGACCCATGATAAGATCGTTTTAAACTGGCAACCAAATTAAATAACTAGATCAGCTGGAACATTGACCATTAGCGCTTGCGACATGATGTGTACCGATATAGAAACAGAATTACGCCACCGCTAGCATGGTATTTGAGCTTATAGGCTTTAGTCACTATTATATTCAAGCGCTAGTGGAGAATTTTCCAGCTGTTTTTAATAGTGATTTCGGTGGACACTTTACATGATTCGTCGGGCAACCATACTATCTTAAATCGTGTCTTAAACCGTGGTACTGACATAGATATTATAAGATTTTATAATATCTATGGATAGGGATACTGAGATCGTCTTGTCACGGTTTTTATCAGAAGCCGAAAGTCCGTTTTTGAATTTTTTTTTTCCTTTTAATCCCGTCTCTGTTTTCCCCTCAGTATATTATACATCAGTTATCAGTATAAAGTTTTCCCTTTAAACATTTTGATAATATCTGTCTCTGTTTTTGCAACACTGATTCTCGATTGACACTACAATAAATTAGTACAATATTGTGAATCGACTCCAGAACCCAAAAATGAAAAATTTATTGAAAATTCTGAATCGGTGTCGTAATATTGCGGTGAGTGATTAGGGAGATAATTAGATAAATCTCTCCCTTTCCTCCCCCCTTTTTTAGCTTGTATTTATGTTTTCTCCATTCAACACTTTCTCTGTAGTCTGTTCCCAGTAGCCAGACGCCAGTTGCATAATCAATGCTAGTCATTAGTCAATAAAGCCAGTAGGTAATAAAATAATGCCGGGCAGTTCGGCATTGACAATGTTAGCCATATCTCCCTTCTTCACATAAAAAAAAAAATCATTAATATCCCACGGCTGCAATTAGTGCAATAATTGGCACTATAATTGTGATGAACCGGCTTAAATAGCATTTCAAATTTGAAAATTAATATGATTATATGAACACAAACAATAAACATATTATCATTATAATATAGAAGCAACAATTATTTATGCACACATTTCAAGTGATCTATTCTATGTGTCGAAACAACAATTTAAAAAAAAAAAACTACTTATCAATGAATACCTCATAATCGACTATCGAGTAGACGTAATTTTTATTGACCTATTTAAAAGTTTAATATTGTTCATCACGGTACCTAGTTGATTAATATTCTGGACAGAATTTTTAAACAAAATTCAAAGTAAAATGGACAACTCTATAGGTATATAAAAGTTCCTTTATGTATAGAATACCTTCTTTTAAAAATAAGTATTAAAGTCAACTACAAAATTATTAAGACATACCATGTCAAATGATATTCTTTAATATCTTCTACTCGACTAACTAATATTTCTGTATAAAACAACTCATTTAATACAAATTAAGAGTAGGTATATTATTATAAGCTCGAAATTCCGATATCGAAATCGTATTAATTTATTATAATCATTTACATTACCTACTTATTACTTTTTTTTGTACTCTAACTTCCGAGTTCTAATGTTTATCATTTGTTAACTCATGGCGGAATTAACAAATATCTAGGTACATCTAATTGTTGCATCTTAGGTATTCTTCTTTCTTCTGCTAATTTATTTATTAAATATTGATTCTACTTAAAACACAAACGCCTTTAAGCGTAAATGTATATAGTTTTATTGTTATTATTTTTATTTTTTTAAATGAAAACATAGATTTTTTTATTTCATACTTCAAAGCAGAATATTTTTCAGATTATCTTAAATTCTTAACATGTTAAAATTGAATTTCAAACGAGTATGGTTACTTATTAGTAAGTAATAATTGTACAAAGAATTTAACAAAATTCAAATGCTTGAAACAGATTTGATATAAAATAGTGGTAACATGCGCAAAGTCGATGCCCTTCTTTGCTAGTTGTTAATATGGTAGGTAGTAGGTACATTCGTATAATGCATTAATATAATATTTTAACCACAGACAGTCCAGGCGAAAAATGTAAGTATATATTTTCAACAAAATTCTGCAGCAGTAGTGTGTAAATGTTTCACGCGTTTATCGTGATATGAACTTAAATTATGGATTAGTAGATAAAATTAAAATTAATTTTTTGAGTGATAGGTATATCAAGTATTTATCATTGTATTCATTTTTTTTTTTTTTTTGGCGCAATCACAATATTGTATTTGAAGGAGAAACATTTTGTGAGTCTTATTTATATATATATTTTATAAAAATAAATTTACCATCATATTTACAATATACTTACAACACTTTCGTATTCGTGTATAGAATCGTTTAGTACAAAAGTTGTAACAATATTTGTATTATATAAACTCATAAATTAGTTACAAAATAGGTACGAATTTTGTTCATTAAAATATAAATTTTAAAGTCTTGGTCTTCGAGGACTCAGTGTGATAAATTAGAAAACTAATGTATCTATATGCCTATTATATAAAATAATAATATTATCATTGTATATAGGTATAAAGTTTTACAAAAATAAAAATACAACGAATGAAAATCGATGAAAGTTAAATAACTAAATTAGTATTTAAGGATAAGTAATCAACATTTAAAAAAAAAATAAAATTATAAAGTTCGTCTCGGACAAAAAAAAATACTCGTACTGGCTGCCGTCTTAGCCAGTAAGTCTCCTCCGGAGTGCGAAATACGTCAAAACCCTGAACAGCACAAGCATAACGATCAACTTTATGATCTCAAAGTATGGATGTTTTCTGTCCACGTTTAGGTAATAAATTATGATGTTTGGGTCTTTAAAGTGACAGTAGCCTGTGTCGCAATGTAGTGGTTCTCTGCTCAACCCGAACACGGTAATGACCAGTCCGATGACTCCGCATCGTAGGAAACTTCCTTGCATTACGAACTCCATGATCCATGGTACTTGATGCGCAAAATCAAACCCATAAATAGCCAACCCCAAAAACGGTGCTATCATCATTGGCCCAACCGCACTGCCGTTCTGTAATATTTATTTCATACTAATATAGTAATATATTATTATTATTATAATTAAATAATTTACGATTTTATTATACGCTATATCTTGTAAATAAAAGTGAATAAAATCTAAGTAGTTTTCATTTAAAAAAATATTTAATTTTTATATTTTTTCTTGTCTTAAATTGTATATAAATAAAAAATAGTTATAGAAAGCTATTAATTAGCAGTCAATAGGTATTAATTTTATTTATTTATTTTATTTATAAAATACAGTCAATAGGTTCAGAATTGAGACATTTATTCCGCTTTTCATTTCATAAAATATGGCAACTTCTACCCTTTTTATTTTTGCTTATTTTAAGGTCATTATTAAAACCGATGTTTCCGAATTGCGGACAAAGTGACAAAAACCATGTGAGTTGCAGACGAAATCTAAAAAGGTAATATACGAATTGCGGACACAAATATAAGGCCGGGGCTATACATGGCGTTTTCCGCCTTGTTTCTAACGCGGCGTATTCCGCTGCGTTTTCCATCGAATCGAAAATGCGTTGGTTTATATCGGAGTACCTAGTACACGACGGACGTAATACGCCGCAGCGGAAAACGCTAGCCATCTTGCGTTTTGGCGGACGAACATTGGCATAATAAAAACGCACTCCTAATTTTACATTTTGATGATTTGAATATATTAGACTCAAAGGATATAAATTTAATCC
>VUJU01006107.1:0-11417 GCA_009835225.1 Aphis craccivora
CTAAAATATAATACACCTATATTGATTGCATATAACTATCATTCTGTCAACAAACAAATTATTAACACAATAATCATTTCCAAAGAATAAACTATTTTTATTTTGATACCTACCTAATAAAAATTACCCATGATTTTTTACTAGGCATTATTTCAGTTATTTTATGTGAACTTTTGTAATCAGCACGTTTTTATTTCCTACTACAGTTATAATGTTCTACTTTACTTTAAATAAAGCTTGCAGAACTATATTTTCCATAGCCATAACATATAGTGATGTTGGTAAGTCTAAAAATACAATTGGAATATTTTTACCATTAAAAAACAATAACTACAATTTTATTCTACATATTAGACACATTAGGAACATTACAGCTATGTGCTATCCGATCTCTAGTACAGACTTTCAGAAATCATATCGCTTCGTTACAACGTCGATCGGAGAAAGATAATGGTACCTGCCTAATTGTTGTTACATAAAATTCACTCAAAACAGTAGCAATTTAAACTGACCTATTGTACGTGCGGCGCGTACTACTCCTACGACCCACTCTACCTGTTTGGTAGAAAGCGTCGCCGTTGCGCACAGAATTTTCGTGTATTACCTATACCTAATATAAAATTAAGTATAATAATATAAACCTTTAATCCTACAATCCTGAACACTAGTTACAACTTCGTTATTATTATTATTATAGCAATATTATTACCAAGTCATTATAAAAATATTATTTTTTAAAAACACTGAACGTTTGCAATATTAAATCACAATTTTATTAAATGCGTGATCCTAGGAAATCGTCCTGAAAAAAAAAAGATGAATGTGTTTTGGATTGTTTCCTGCAGATTAGTATAGTAGGTACTATAAAAAAAAAAATACGTTAATCTGCAGTGCTAATATTTATGGGAGGAAAACTTTGGCATGTTGGTGTAGTTTTGGCGTAGGTACCTATAACTATTATTTTTTATTGAAATGAAGTGATGGTAAAATTTAATGTAAGAATTCATTTTTGATCAAATATGGGTTTAAAATTAAAATTTCCATCAACAATACAATCAATAAGAAAATTGAAAATTTTAATTAATTTTAGACATCTTTGATTTTAATTTAATTTAGTTGTTTAATAACACTATTTTTGTACAGCTTCTACCGTTCCTATATTATATATAGCTAGGTAGTCCCGCCGCATTTGCTAAGGCTCAGTCCATCCAACCGATGACGATCACTCTCTCGCCGAACGCAATATAATAATTTTATAGAATATAGAATATACATATATAATACAAGACATACCTACACCATATAGATACTTATCAAAATATGTGGTCTCATATTCATAAAATTGTTCGTATTTATATCTAATGTTAAAAAATTCAACACTTAGTTTTCCATAAGTTGTCCTTCGAATAGCTATAGAGAAAACTCAAAGGCTTATTGTAAGAAAAATGTTATGAGCGTTTGAATTTAAAATTTTTACGAAATTACAAAATGATAACGATTTATTCTCAAACGGTATTAAATATTTGTTATTATTTGAAAAGTATAAGTGGTAGATACTTGAAAATTTCACCTATTCTGTAGATTGGCATTTTCTTCTCATACCTAATATAATTTTCAAAATATTTCACTGATTATATGTCTTTTTATGGGCATTTGAAATATTTGTTTTAGTTTAGTTTTTTAAATATAAATATCGATACAGTTTTTTTTGGCTGAATCGAAATACTTAAAAAATTAATACTAAGTTTCTCATGAGTTATTGTTATTGTGATTAAAAAATTATGAGAATATATAGACACCAGTTTAAATTGGCATTTTCTATACACGATTTAATTTTGGGGTATTTTGCAGGTGATTAAAACATAAACCACCCTTTTCACCACCCAATTTAAAATATAATATATTTTGTATAAGTATTATATCTTAGGCCAGGGGTGGCCAAACAGTCGATCTCGGACAATTTCAAAGTCGTTCATGTTAGAATTTATTTTTAGGGACACGCGCTCTATATGTTAATCATAGGCGTGCGCAGACTTTCATTGCTGATGCAGCATAAAAAATTAAGCAGCCCATTTTTTAACAATCGGCCAAATAAATGTTGAACAGTCAAAATTATTGAATAAATTATTATACATTTACAGCGTTATTGTTACCTAAGTGGCTATAATAAAAGAATTATTTATTATTTTTAACAATATTTACAAATGTTAACATACTTCCTTACATTTGTTCACTACCTACTTCTGAAAACACCAAGTTACAATTACTCTCAGATTTTATTAGTTATATTACCTACATAAAATCATAAAATAATCTATTAATCACTTCCACTTCCCGGCCGACGACAATAACCAAAACATTGAACATATACATAGTATTATATTATAGTATACTTATTTCGTTTAGTAACATATTAACTGATAGCTTTTTTTTCTACACTCTATTTTAAAAATAATTATTTAATGGTTCACATCAATTTTATTTACTTATTAATTATTATAATTTATATTAAATAATTAAATAATGAATTGCCCCGACCGTCCATAGACTAATCAATCGGCTCAAAAAATGTGGCAGATGTAGCATAATATGAACCTGCTGCTGCACCCTTGCGCACGCCTATATTGTTTCTTAATAATAAATTATAGTTATTCAATAATAAATAAAAAATTTTATGGAAGTCGATTTTCAAAGGTGAAGTATATTTTTAGTAGATCGTGACCAAAAAAAGTTTGGTTGATAAATCATCTCCGTTCAGAATCGTTTTTCGTATACAATGATACCTATCATCAGTAGCGGTTATAAGGGGGCGATAGGTGGTTCGCCCCCCCCCCACTTGGGCTCTTCCTTGATCATAGTTTACGTTTTAATCGGGGATAGTACCTTTATTATATAATTAATCCATGTGTTTTTCTGTTGTCTATGAACTGTGATTAGAATATGCGATAAACACACTGATTAACTTGGTATAGAAATCAGTGGATACACACCAAGGGTGGACAGGGCTATTGTATGTTACAAGGAATTAAATTTAAGGGCCCAAAATTTTTTTGATCGCTTCGCTCACTGCATTATAAAACAAGTAATATTCCAATATATATATATTATAATAATTAATAATATTAATGTAGATAATATTATTATTTATTATACGCTTTTCCAAGCAAAAAAAAAGATATATGATTTTATTATAATTATTATAAAATAAAAGTCAATACATATATGGTAGGTATATCATTTATATATATTTTTTAATACATTAATATTATAAATATATAAACATTATATAACTTTAATTCATATTATGTACCTACATTTTATATTATAAAGTATATTAGTATATACTATTTATAATCATGCTCTGGGGGGTTCCCCATTTTCGCCCTCTCCATGAACATCATGTATAACCGCCACTGCCTATCATAGACCACGATATCATTGGATTCAAATTCAATACATCCATTAAAGTGACCTACTGTACAGCAGATCGTTACTCTCTTGTTTATTGTTGAATTGAGCTCCTCTATTTAATTTTTTCCGATTCGAGCACTGATAATAATGACTAGGTATTTAAAAGTTAACCTAAATTGATTTTACAATTTATACAATTTATTGCTATATTGCGCTGCAATGTGTGGCAGTGTGATTAAAAAAAAAATTAGTTATTATATTATTTAACAGGTGCTTTTTCGCTTACGTAATCCCGCATGATACACTTACATAATTATTATTTTCTGATAATGTTTAGTCAAACGTATGTAGTCGTTTGTGACTTTCCAGTTTCCAAGTGTACAAAATCTAATATACCTAGTTTATATGTAGGTAATTATTATTATTGTTATATTGTTATGTAGGTAAAACGTATACTGCAGATAGGTACTCTCTGCAATGGTCGAAGTGAGATCACTCCTGCAGTTTCCAGATTGGATTACTCCTTCAGTAATGCATAAAATAATTCACATATTTTCTAACGAAATCAATTTTGTAATATTACCCATTTATACTTAGATACCTATATAAAATATAATACGCCCGTCGTCTAGAGTTAACAACAAAATATTCACCCATAAATATTATTTTTTGATAGAAATCTGAAATAGGATTATCCGATTATAGGAATACATAATAATAATATTATGTTTAGGTATACTTCTACGCATAAAAAGTATGTATTTACATAACGTTGCGATGTTGCGTTTGCCATGGACCGCTTTGACCTCGTTGACAAATTGTTACCTATGATATAGGTACCTATGCGATATTATGATTATTGTTGCGACGATCGCTAGTTTAACGAGGTGTCATTATAATAAATAATAATAATAATGACTATTGTGAAACCGTTTATTATAATCGTATCAAATAGTGTATTACCTATACTACATTATAGTTTGACAACTTTTACTAAACTCCAATAATTCCTAACTAGATTTAAAAACACCGTTTTAAGTTTAATAAATCTTTTACCAACCGTTCACTAATTATATATAAAAAATATTAATTCATTTATCAATCGTATATGACGTGTACCTATGTACAATTATATGAGTAAATAGTAAATTTTATAATGGATGGACGACGACAGGGACGAGCCAAAGGGTGATTGTTGTGTTATAGGGGATGATAGCTCTCCACCCGCAGACATGAATTTTTTTAACATTTTCTCGTGTGTAGGTAGGTACACACTATATCCGTTGAAATAATTAATTTTATTTTTAATAATATCAAATATGAGATGGAACCGTATGACTACAATATAATATTATTTTTTTTTTTTAGATATCTGAAGCATAACATTATAATACATTCTGATTGGGGCAACACCCAAAACACCCACCTGGCTACATCATCGCATAAATCTAATTATTCTATATATTTATATTAATTCGGTTTCGATCCGTAATGATCAGTACAAATATATTATTAAAAAGTTATGTATAGGCACCTCCTAGTTGTTTCAGTTCGGTACTTTCTATTTATTTAATTTTTTTCGTGCGTAAAATATAATTAGAGGTTGTTTTTTTTTTTTTTTTACTCAAAAATCTAATACCTATTAAATTAATCTTTTAATGTGGGTATCCGCAACAGAAATATCATCATCAAATTCGTTGTTCAATAACACCGTACATTAATATTTCAAGCCAGAATATAATAATATAATTTCTATAACAACATCTTATAAAAATGAGAATACAATTTCGTTCTCTATTACTTTCATATTATATTATATTCCATTCTATTAATAATAATAAAAATTCGTGATCTCGTCTCGTGATTGTTTTATTACGATCGCCGTTAATAAACTCTTATATTATATCTCGTTAATTTTAATTTATAGAAATAATAATATAGCGATATTATGCACTGTATAGAGTACACACATCAAAACAGGGTCATTCAAAATATGTTGTTACAAAAATTATGAAAATTATACAACGAAGATTATATTATATAATAATATCATAATTTCTTAATTTCCAATAAATTTCATAGTTTTGTGGCACGAGATGACCCCTTAGATATTTTTCTTAAAGATTTGTTTTTACCATATATTTTTCAAAGTCATCAATACCTACTTACCTATATTTGCAGACTGCAGTAGGTACCTACCTAGATCGATCGACAAGATCTAAAATAATTGATGCGCAAATTATACGTCGATTTTTAAAAATAAAATGTATACCTAAGTATTCAATTCTATAATAATAGTAAACTGAAACTTTATACATCCTATTCATTAACCTACACATTTTTTAACTTTCACTTTACGATATTTATTTTTAAATGTTTAAAATAACTATTCATATTATAATTTAGAATTGTTTTACATTTATTCGAAATAATTGACAGATTTGTGTAGATATGTAGGAGTAACCTATAAACAATTCAACTTGTTGGTCATTGTTTGATACATTTCATTAACAAAGATTCAATTATAAATTAAAATAAATTTAGCTCTGCCAGAATTAAAAAAAAAAACTGGTCCATAATCTTTACTCCAAGATAAAAATCAAAGTTTTGTTCTTAATATTGTTTTAAATAAATAACTAAAGTAATTTTGATGCTTTAAAAGTTAAGCCAAGATACTTCTAAATAGCTCAAATATTTTTATGATAAAATGTATTTTTAATAAAATAATAGAATAATAATTCTAATATTTAGCATATAGTGCTATAGTGTGGCTGCTCTTATTATATTATATTATACAAAAAAAAATTTTAAAAATATATTTTTAGCACATATGCTTATTGATCTCGTCTAAACATATTGTAAATATGTTATAAGTATAAAAAATATATTTATTATTTATCAATGCATTGTTGTCCAGTTTTTGGGAATAATTAATTAGTTGTTGTTTTAGTTTTTTTTTTTAAGGTAATGATACCTAATGATAATCGTTATCATTAAGATATGAAAGTATTTAATGAATACTATAAGTTAAAACTCTAAAAGTTTTGGATTTCTAAAATGAAACCTTTGAACTGTCCAATGAACTAACCAAACATAATTTAATTCAAAAATACTTAAATAGTTGATATGCACAATGCACATGTTCAAATGCATTAATTAGAACAATTATTCATGTTTGCTAATAAAAGAACTTTTGAAAGAACTTTTTTTGGTTAAGAATACTAAAAAATTTTTTTAATTGAATGGCTGCATTAAAAAAAAAAATTTTCCTATTGTTTCTTACAATATTTATCCTATACACAATACTTAAAACCAAATTTAATTACTAAAAATACTTTTCATTATAGTATAGACGATCAATACAATTTTGTTCAACCTAATAGCTAATATTAATGAAAATTATTCTGATTTTAAAGACTTTTATGTTCTAAAACATATATTGCATTTTTAAAGTCAAATTATGCCTATATTTAGCTTTAAATGTAACATGTAATAATGTGTTTTATAACTGTTTTTGTTAATATACACTATACAATATATTAATTTTATAGATTAACATCAAGTAATGGTTTGAAATTCTTAGTACTAATTTTTAATTAATAATTCATGGTAATAAACTAACCATGGCGTAACAATATAATGTTGATTAGTTTATTTAAAAAATATATACATAATTGTTTAAGCAGATGTCTTTTTGATTTTCTTTACAACTTTACGTTCCTTTGAAATATTTGATTTTCGTTTCTTGTTTACTTTAGAAGTCTGATCAACATTAATAATTGACACTAGATTTTTTTTAACTTTTATATTTTTATTTTTTTCATTTGATTCTTTCTTTGATTTTGATGATGCTGAATCTTTTATATCTGTATTAGGTCTAAAAACAAAAATTTTAAATAATTTTCTAATGTATAGTTAGGTTAGAACAAGAGTTCTAATAAATGTTTAAGGTTAAATTAAATTCAAAATAGAGTTAAAGTATAAGAACATAATTAGAATTTTTTCATTTGTTGCCTGAGTAAAAGAATATAGCACAATTACACACCAAATTAGTACCATGATTACACATTGATCCATCCTCTTTTAATTGATAAAAATATAACACGATTAAATTATGAACATAATTCATATGGTAGGTGTTGGCCGATTATGCCATTGTTATGTTTTGAAAAAAGAGATTGACAAAAAAACCGTGTCACTAGTTTGGTGCACATTAATTGTGCTATGCCATGGTAAAGTATAATATAATAGCAAGTCAAATTAAGAAAAAATCAATATAACATATCTAAAGATTATCATACTTCTAAAAGAATAATTAATATATGTTACTACCATGGAAAAATATTCTTAGTTTTAGTAACTTACTTTTGATATCTATGTGGTTTTGCTCTAATTTCACTCCTATCAATAGATTGTTTTTCTAACTTTCTTCTAGTGTTCTTATGCAATCGTTTCATTTCTAACATATAATCTGGTACTGGACATCCTGAATCCCTCATCACTGTGGCTATACTATAATAAAAAAAGATTAATTATATAGCAAGCTAAATATTTCACATAAAAACTAAAAAATACCTTCTCAACATTGGTTTGTCATCATTTGTAAAAAATGTAACAGCTTTACCAGAACGTCCTGCTCGCCCTGTTCTACCTATTCTATGAATATATGAGATGGCTGAAGATGGAAAGTCATAATTTATTACCAAATTTACACCTTTAAAATCAATACCTCGACCCATAAGCTCTGTACAAATTAAAACCCATATTTTTCCTTCACGGAAGGCTTTTACGGTATTGTCTCTCTGAAAACAAGTTGTTTTATATTATTCAAAATACATATCTATTTTTCATAATTTTAACTCACTTGTTGTTGAGTTCTATCAGAATGTATAGCATCTACATTAATTCCATCATAAATAAGTTCACTAAAAAGTTCTTTTGCACGCTCTTTGGATTGTAAAAATATCAAAACTGGAGGCGTTAGACCCTGAAACAAAATTTAAAAATGTTTAAGAACATTGATATGTTAATTGTAGCTTAAAACATTTACTTTTTTCACTAAATCTCTCATTGCAATTAATTTTCCTTCTTCATTGCCAACAAACACTAGATCCTGTTTGACTGTTGTAGTTGTAGTGTTCCTATATAATAACAATATACACTAAATAATAATAAATAATAAATGTATACTCTACAATTTATTTTGAACATATTAGCATTGATGTTATTTTATTATTTTGTTAGTTATGTGGAAAACTAAATTAACACTGATATTCAACCTTGTATTCATAACAAAGAGAAGTGAATAATATGGAAGATTTTTATTTATAAATATCTAAAATGATTAGTAATTTTAATATTTTTTTTACAATAATTATGTTAAGTTAAGTTAGGGTCAATTTAAGAAGTTCAAATAGAAACCTAACTTTTTTCCCTAAACTTTAAATACTTATTAGTTATTACTCAACTACTCATCTGAATATCAATTTTTATGTATCAAAATACCCTAAAAAAAATTGTTCATACTTGGATTGAAAAAATATTGTGAAAAATAAAAAACTTTTATAATAAACATTTTTCTCTATAATGAATATTTATATGACAGAATGGCTATAACTTAAATTTTGAATCACCCTTTACATATTATTATTTAGTTCAATAACAATAACATACCTATTACCAACTGTTACTGCTACAAGACCATCAAGATTTTTCTTTGACCATTTTGCCACTTCTACTGTATATGTAGCACTAAACATGGCACGTTTAGCATTTGGACCACAAGCCTTATAAATTGTTGCTAATTGGTCTCTAAAACCTCGAACTCCAGTTTCAAACAATTTATCAGATTCGTCTATTATTAACCACTCAATGCTGTTATGTGAAATATCAGAATTAAAATATATTTTTAATTAATTTTACCTACTTAAAAATATATAGTAAACATTACTTGTCAAGTTCAACAGCTGGTGGTTCTTGTTGCAGTAGAAACACAAGTCGATTAGGTGTTGCTATTAAAATATCTGAAATTCATATCATAAATAAATGTAATAATTATTTATCAACAACGGTATTTATAATTAGTTTTATAACAAAAAATTAAGGTATTTAAGTCACAGTATACAGGTGTACATTTAATATTTGTCTACAACTAGATTAGGTGTATCTAAGTATACACATGGTGATAAATTAATAAATAAACTCAAAGACTATATTGCAGACTGTTATAGTTAATTATTATTAAATGTTTATTGTATGTAGTGGATATCTATTATAATTGAAATAATGATTTTAAGAATACCATCAAATATACAGCATTAAGCTTGAGTTGGATGCTCAAGTTAGTAATCACAATTTATGTCTTATTATGGCTTATCACTCTTACTATTATAATAACAAATCTACTGTATCATAGTTCAGGCTTTATATTTACAATAGTATTACTTTTTACATCTCAACAATAAAAAGTATTAAATACAATAGATTCCACTTAATTTGGACACCGGTTAATATGGCCAACCACTTAATATTATAGGCAAACAGGGCTGATACCAACATGCCCACATTAGGTGAAATCCACCGTATTGGATTTATTACATATAAATACTGTAATTGTTTATTATTTATATCATTTAGTTATTACAAAAAAATCAATAATTTTATAATTTTATATCAATCAAAAATTAAAAACCAATAGTAAATTAATTTAATTAATAGTTAATACAATAAAGTATAAACAATAGAATTTTTTTAACCAAGTAATTAATATAATCTTTACCAAATTTTTGAGCCAATTTTGGATTAAATTTTTCTTTGTCTTTATTAATTTTGGTAAATGTATGTGCTCGTAGTCCAATTCCTTCACACAATCTTGTACATTCTCTATAAAAAAAAATATGAATTAATAATAAAATAATAATTAAGTACATTAATATTAAATTGTAATTTTATTTTTAACATGATTGTACGCACCTCAACGTTTGTTTTGCCAACTCTCTGGTAGGACTCACAATTAAGGCTCGAAATCCTTTATTTAACGGTTTATTCAAATGATGAATGACAGGTACTAAGAATGCGGCAGTTTTACCAGAACCAGTAGGAGCACAGGCAAATATTTGCCTTTTCTAACAAAATGAGAAATTAATTTACATAAATATGTTAATGCATTTCTCTAGTTATTTGCAACTCACCTGCAACATAACTGGAATAGCTTGAGTCTGAATTGGCGTTGGCTCAGTGTAACCAGATTTGTTGAGATTTTCCATTAACACTGGACTCAAAGAATAAGTTTTTTTCATCAAGTCAAAAGTTGAAAGCGCTGGAGGGACATTCTCACCGACTGTTTTGATTTTAACCTGTTTCGCACTGGATTTTTCATTCTAGGTATGTAATAGAAAAAAAATAGAAGTTAAAAACTTTCACATTATCATCAGTAATTTATCAATAAATACCTCGGGCTTAATCTCAATTTTTTCCGGTTTTTTAAATTTTGCGCCAACGGATAGCTTTTTAAATATATCGAATGAGTCCATTGTTAATCGTTAGTTTCTAGTCGTTATTTAATACACGTTTTTCGGAATTTCGGATGCCGCGACCCGCACAATTATTGCACGTTTTAATTTTAAATAATAATATTATCACATGTTAGTTGTTTATCACCACCACCAAAGATAAAAGATATACCACAAAAAACCGTATCAGATAGTATCAGCAATGGTATATTTTGGTCATAGAACCATACCAAGGTTATATAACCAAGGTGTATTGATAAGGTGCCGTCACTTGTTTAAAATCTTGATTGAAAATTTTACTACAGGTAGACATCACCACCGGGAGCGCTATATGTCCTATGAAGGCCGATAAATGATGAACAATTTTGTACGCCAAAGCCATAGAAAATTGAAAATATATTATGATTTAATGAATAAAATTCAAAATTTTATATTGTAAATGACTATAATGACTTATATGTTCTAAATTGTTTGTATACATGTAAATAAATCCTT
>VUJU01006108.1:0-11410 GCA_009835225.1 Aphis craccivora
ACTATTATTTTAAATTTGCCAATAAAAAACTCAGTTTTCATTTCAAACATTTTAAACTAAAACCATTGCATTAAGCACTAAATTTAGATAAAATATAATATAACTTAATAATTAAAATGTTTATAAGAATTTAAAAAAAATATGAAATCTTATTTGAAATTGTTAATATGTATGTAAATATACCACACCCATTTTGGTATAGCCAATTTACAATTCAATTTTTAATTTAGACACTTGAAACTAATACCATTACTTGAAGCATAAAATTTAGAGTAAATATAATATAACTTAATAATTAAAAAGTTTATAAGAAATTTAAAAAAATGTAAAATCTTTTTTGAAATTGTTAATATGTATGTAAATATACCACATCCATTTTGGTATAGCCAATTTACAATTCAATTTTTGATTTAGACACTTGAAACTTATACCATTACTTTAAGCATAAAATGTAGAGTAAATATAATATAACTTAATAATTAAAATATTTATAAGAAATTTTAAAAAATATGAAATCTTATTTTAAATTGTTAATATGTATGTAAATATACCACTATTATTTTAAATTTGCCAATTAAAAACTCAGTTTTCATTTTAGACACTTAAAACTGTTACCATTACTTGAAGCATAAAATTTAGAGTAAATATAATATAACTTAATAATTAAAAAGTTTATAAGAAATTTTAAAAAATATGAAATCTTATTTTAAATTGTTAATATGTATGTAAATATACCACTATTTTTTTAAATTTGCCAATAAAAATCTCAGTTTTCATTTCAAAAATTTTAAACTAAAACCATTGCATTAAGCATTAAATTGAGATAAAATACAATATAACTTAATAATTAAAATGCTTTTAAGAAATTTAAAAAAAATGTAAAATCTTATTTTAAATTGTAAATACGAATGTAAATATACCACATCCAATGAGTGATATAATATGGTTACATAGACAATGCATGCGGGTATCACGTCCTCTTAACTGGTTATCTTTACGGCTATTTCTTAATAGGAACTTATTATTTAGTAAATTTATCTTAATTCTAAATATTGACAGATTAACCGTCATCGCGTAATATAAAGTTTGTGTTGTAATTCAAGTGAACAACTTGCTGTCTTTTAGATTTTGTAAGGTACCTATTATGAGCATCATAATAAATTACATTATAAAAATCTCTTAAATTATAATACTCGTAAATATTACAGATTGTATATTTCTATAACATTTTACACCATTTTAATTACTTAATAAATATTATTTAATTTTAAATTTAAGTTAGAAAAATGTAAAAAACAAAAGTCTTAAAAATATATTAGTACCTATGATTTTTTTCATAGATATTTGAAATTAAAATGTTAAATAAATTTAAAATTTAAATTATGTATAACGGTTTTAGTTATTTTACTGTAATGTAATGTGCCAAATGTCTATTTCAAATTATTTAAATTAATTTTAAGCTATTCCTAATTTATCCTTCAATCTGCAGTATGACTTATAGTAAAATAGTTCTTAGTTATGCTTTTAGGAAAAAGAGTCAGTAAAAATATTTAAATGTTGTTTAATAATATGTTTTAATCGCTCTTTCTATAATAGAGACTGGTTTATACACAATGATATCTCAATTAGGGTTAGGTATAGAAAAAGAGTAAGGAGCAGTAATAATTAGTGTTTTAATGTAATAAAATAGAACGGCTAATCTTACGGGGTTTGTATCAAAAAACTAAAATAATATTCTGAATGAATATTCTTTTCCACTGTGTTGGTTTTCTTTATTTTATGGCTTATGTACTTGTTGATTTAACATTACTTTATAATCAAATGCAGATAACGGAATAAATATTTTTTAAACATTAATTAAAATATTTGTTCTATTAGATTAAAAACACATAGGTTTCAATAAAGTAAATCATAGTATTTTTAAAAACAATAGGTACCTATTTTAAAATATTTTGAAATTAATATTTTACTGATAAAATGTATCTTTATGCTTCTTTTTTATTTTAAAATTATAAATAACGCTAAACAGGGAAAAACTGATCATGAAAAAAGCTGGATGATTTAGCCAGTAGTGCCAAGCATTTAACTTATAAATTTGAATATTTTATATGCAGCAATTAAATAATTATAGTTACATACCACTGTAACATCCAAGTGGTGCACTTTTTTCAGCCCACTATCATAATAATACTTTTAAGGAGTGCTTACACCTCTATATAGATACATTATCCAGTATCAATTAATAAATGCATCCATTGAAATCTATATGAAATATTAACTGAAAAATATCCAGTTCATGAATTTGAAAACCATTAGCAATTATTATACTAAGTATTACAGTGAAAATTTTTAAATAAATAAATCAAAAAAATTGTTTGAGTGCTGGACACATTTTATTATTAAATGTTTATATTTTTTTGAAAAAATAACATAAATAGTGCTTATACATAACTAACATACCTACAAACTTAACAAAAATAAAACATTTAAAAAACAATTGTTGGTTAATAAAATATAAAGTAATTAATATCGGCACATAAAAAATAAAACTTATATAAATTATAAAGTAAAAATCTTGATTAATGCAACTCTATCCAAATGCTGTGCACAGAAGGATTACAATTGGATACAAAAATAGGATAAATAGTTGTAATAATAAACATAAATCAAATGTTATTTACAAAAACTATAAATCTAACAAACAGTTTATAAAATAAAAGTTAATTATTAACAATTTATGGTTGAGGTGTTATATAATTCAATTATGACAGTTGATTATTAAATGCATTTTGATTTAAGTATTATAATTTAGTATATTATTAAATTAATTTTATATTTAATTTGAATTGCCTAATAAAAATAGCAATTACATCAAATAAAATATAAAAGTACAGCCTATAGTACTTATTAATTAAGTTAAAAAAAAATAAATACTTTTAATATATTATATATTTTGGATATGAAATTCTTATGTTCTTATTATTTATGTGCATATTTCAATTAATATTTTTAAACTTTTATTAATATTATTATACTAAAATTTACATTTTGTAAACAGCAATTACATTATATTATTTTTTTATTAGTTCTATTTTGAAAGATTCTAAATTATTTAATTAAAAAATTATTGTTTATTATTAGTATTTAGTTGAAGTTGATTTATATTATTGTCATTTATAAATAAAAATAACAAAATACAAGAATTATTTGTGTCAATAACTATGATTAAAACGATCCAAATCACAATATAGATAACTGCTAATGAAAAATCATGAGTTAACACAAATTAATATCAAACATTATAGTCGTGACGTCATACAGTTTCAAAAAATTAAAAATTGAGCATAAAAGTATGATAAAATGGTTTAACTATGAACAAACTATAATCTTGATAAAAAAAATATATATTTAAAAAACAAAACAAATTACCTTAATTATTAAATTTATAAACACATAGATATAAAATATAACAATAAATTAAATATATATAAGCAAATTAAATTAACTGAAATAAAATTTTTTAGAAATATAACATAATTGGTACACAATAACAAAACATTATACTATTCACTTATAGTTATAGTTAAGTTAACTGATTACCATGAATATTTGACAATATGCAGCCCTGCAATTTATTACAAGTTAATTAAAAATAATTTAAAAATTTAAAAATAATTAAAAAATAGATTAATATATTATATATTAATCAGATTTGAGTAAACCATTAGCTTTTTAATAAGTAAAAATTAGAGCTAAAAAAAATATAGAAGTAAAATAAATATACAAAATTATGTATATAAGAATCAAAAATATAAAGAAAATTATAGCTTATTAACTTTTAGTTACATAATATAACAAATAAGTAGTACACTACTATATTTGGCCTACAAGAGAATGCATTTGGGCAGGCAGCTACCAAAATTTGTCCAAACTCACACCTCTAATCAATTTCGCATATTTATAAAGTTAAACATTGGTTGCTATTAGTCTACAAACACTAAATGGATGTATTCTCTAGTGGGCAGGAGTATAAAACAGTGTATAATAACATATATTTTTATTAAAAACAACTAAAATATAATACATATTGTCAAAATGTTTTATTATAGTGGAAAAATATGAACTTTTTACTAAGCTCAAATTTTCTAAAAACTTTATACCTATGTAATAATTCAGTATAAAATACATGTTAAGGTAATAAAAGAAACTGTGTAATATGTATAAAAATTAAAATTAAATTTTATTTTTAAAAATTGACAAGTTACGCATTTGAATGTTCATTAATTATCTCTGTGTTGTATAGAATGAGTTTCTAGCAAGGTCTATCATAAACGGAGAGCATAATATAGAAAAATATGTAACTCATACAACTTTTAACTCTAATAATAATATTATATAAAAGAAATATTACTTGTTTAAGCATCAATATAAGTGTAACAACAATATCATGGTTTTAAACATCATCACTATGTTTGAATATTCCTTGTATTATTGCTGGCTGTTCTATTTGTTGTTGTTGTAAGTTATTACATCTATGACTAATAAGTTTTGAAAGAGCTTCACGCAATCGGCCATTTTCAATTTTCAGCTTACGGTTTTCTTCAGAAAGTAGTTCCCACCTCTGTTTTCGCTTTATTCTACATCGTTTAGCAGCTGACCTATAAAAAATTATTTATTATTATTAATTACTATATTTGAAGCTTATTCAGCAAACAATAAACTCCAATAATAAATATAGTTATTAGGTATTTTCAATAATATACAATCACAATAAAAGGTTGAATTTTGAATAAAATGCATGATGCTATTTTATACATTGGTGTCTCTAAGTTGGGTAAATTGTTATGATGACATACAAATTTACACTCTTTTGGGTAAACAACTCTCTACCAAAAAAAAAAAAAAAAAAAATCAAAAAAAAAAAAATCAAACATAGGTACCATAATAGAGTAACAATATTAATAATATTTTTAGACATTTATTTACAATAAAATACAGTATCGAAAAATGAATACTTAATTCTAATAAATATAAGATAAATATTTATAAATTTAAATTATATTTTTATTTTTCTCTTATTAGTCTATGAACAACAATCTATCAAAAATATTTTGAGATTGAATTTGCATCACAATTCATAGGTCATGAAACACTGTTTTTCACTTTATACATTATGCACTTGATGAATTTTCATAAATCATTAAACACTATAATAACAAAAGTTATGAAATGAATATTTTAGGGCTAGTTTGTATTCTTAATATAAATGCATTTTGCATAATATCTTTAACTCATTAAAAACAATTGGATTTAACCCTCCCAAGAGAGCTGTACCAATATAACTATTTTCTGTCTTACTCTTACATATTATATGTAAATTGTAAATAGCAGTTCAAACCTCTTTTTATTCATTATCTTTATTATGATAATATTATTACAATTAAGGTATCATTTTATTATCAGTTACAATAATAAAGAGTAACATGATTTGTGCTTCGACAGAAGTTTTTATTATTCAAGTAATATTTTAAATATTTTTCTTTAAACTTGGATTTTTAAGAGCATATATTTACAAATATATATGATAGGTATAAGTGCACAAAAGTTTAGTATTTGATGATAAAAGAAAAAAGTAAATAAATAATTTTGAGTGATGGTTGCAGAATATTATAAGTACCTGTTCCTTTCTAACATTTCTTGTTTTCGTTTCTGTTTTAACTGCTGCTGCTTTTGATTATTACTGTCTTCATCTTCCTGGCCATTACTATTATAGTTTTCATATTCTAGTCTATCAATATTTGTGACAATATTAATGTCATTATTCTGCTGTTGTAGTAGTTGACCAAGCTTGTCACGGCTTTCAGTAATGAGTGGAGGCTTCTGACGCCTTTGTAGCAGTTGCTTTACTAATAGATTCTGTTTTAAAGCCTTTAATTGTTTATAAACATAAAAAAATGTATTAATGTGATATTATTATTACTGAAGAAAAGTATTTATATAAAGTTGGTTTATATAATAGTAATAGTAGTCAAAAAGAAATAAATGATTGTTAAATACCAACTTGTTTAATTGTGTTTGAATCATTACCAACATTGATAACTACATGACCATTTTCAACTTCAACTTCATCATAAAAATCTTGTTCATGGTGTGTTATTGTTGTTGTGTCAATAACATTAGTTGTGGCTGTAGTTGTTGGAACAATGAACTTATGCTGATCGATTATTTGTTGGTGTTGTTGATGTTCTGGTTGTATAGTGAGAGTTGAGTTACGTGATTGTTGTAGTGGTTGCTCTACCATCATAACTAAGACACTTCTAGTTGGTGCCTATTAAATAAAAATAAAACCAACTATATACATTACACTTAAAACGTGTACATAGGTATAAAGTCAACCTACTTCTGCTGTTGATGTGATGTATATATTTTGCTGAGGTTCTGCTTGAGATTGAGGTATAATAGATGTATTTATTTTATTAGATTCAACTGCTGCTGTTGTTGTAGAAATCATATCTATTGAAGTTGAAGTTTTCACATCTGAAATATTCAAATATTATTTTAAAGCTTAAATTAATTTCTCAAATACATAATATGGTAGTATTAAAAAAATAGATGTTAAAAATTTAAATATGAAAATGAATTTTTTCTATTTATATGAAAATGAGTATTGAAAAAATTCATTATTTTTGCTTTCGACTAAAATTTATCAACAAGAACTTATAAGAAAAACCTATTAAAGTAGATACATAGTTTTTATTTTAACACAATATATAAATTGAAATAAAATCAATTATTTTTTTAAGCTATTTCAATAATTATAAAAAATATTTTATATTAATTTATTATTTTGGTTAAAATTATACCGAAGTTTAACACTTACTAGTACTGTTATTGTTTGTGTTAACAACAGTGGTTGTTGGTATAAATGGGGTGTTTAAATCACCATCATTGTTATTATTGTGATTGAAAAGATGTTCTGATGGATTAGCTTCATTCTTTTGTTGTTGTAATACTGCTTGTTTAAATGTTTCATCAAACGGATTGGCCATCATCATAGTTGTTACAATTGCTGTCGACGATGAGTCAAATAAACTCGAAGAAGTAGGTTGACTTGTTGATGTTGCTGTGGTGACTACCTTAGCAGCAGTAGATTCAGGGGCTGTACTAATAGTTGTTTCACCTGTTGGTCCAGTTAATGAAGACATTACTACAATGTTTTGTAAATCGTGAAATAAACCCATGTCATCGCAGTGCCTAATGAATGTATTTGGTGTGGGTAGCTGTTGCTGTTCATTATGCTGCTCTGTGGAAGTAGTAGTAGTTGTCGTCATCATTGACACTGATGTTGTTACTGATGGAATAACTGGTGTGAGAAGTGGTAGATTTAATTGGCGTTGTTGCGGTGAAGATGATAGCATTAATAAAGGGGACCGTGATGGTGATAATTCTTCTGAGGTTGGTATAGGTGATAGTGAATCGGGTGGTGCTGTAACCAGAAAATATAAAGAAATTATTATATATGATACACTACCAAATTTTATATTTTTACATTTTTATGTATTAGAAATTGGTAATTGTATAATACCTGACTTAATTTAAAGGTAATAAGATTTTATTTATAAAATGTAGGTACCTATGCAATATTTTATATTCTTTATTTAAATATAGGAAATTATCATCACTTAAATATTTTATCATATGATGTTTAGTAAAAAGCTTTTAAGAATATACTCAAATATTTACAATTTTTAATATTCTTCAAATATTGTTTATAATTTTATACTTATTATATAAAAATTATTAATTCACCGAACAACATTTTTCCAAAATGCCACACTAAGAATACCCTTAATATGCGATTTTATTTGAATAATTTATTTTAATGCTAGTACATCTACCAAGTACTATAATATTGTTTGTCGATGATAACAATAATGTTAGTTTGTTATTATATAGTAGGATGTATCTTACTTTGGTAATAGTAATAGTATGCCATTCTATCTCATTCGTTTTTTTAACAATATCACTGGTCGTTACTGTGGTGACTGCGGTATTTGTCCGTTTGATGGCTACAAAGAAAAACGACCAAAATACATTAATCGTGGGTATGAGACACATGCCTATGTACGTGTCGTTAATTACTACTGCGGGCTCATCGTCAACGATAATATCGTGTTGTTATGTTTCATGCAACAAAGTCATGAAAATTTCCAAAAACATAATGTTGCTGTTAAAAAATGACGAAACAGTAGCAGACGACGCGACGACGGAACTTTTACTTTCAAAAAGTTTAAAAGTCGGTCGCCGCGCTCTCAATGAACGCGCCTTATCATCAAGACGACGAGACGTTTGTACTATCTGCACTAGTCGGTACTCACGTGATAGCGATACTCGCGGTTGTGAATGTCATGGTATCGGAACGGTGGTTACTAGCTGCAGCCTGCAGCTGGTCGGCTCTTAACCGGTACAGCAGAGTGCAGACGTTTCGACTGAACCACAGCAGCGACGTGAAAACAATACATATATTGACTACATTATTATAATAATATACCGGCTGCAGCCTTCGTAGATGTTTTCCGTAATTCCGTGGAGGTAGCGATTGTTATAGTATCTCCACAGTTCACCGGATCCCGTTATCATTTAAAACCAAGTCGATAAAAAACGAATGATTAATAATTTAAAATTCTGTAACGATTAACTTGTTTAATTATTATCGAGATTTAATATTTTCTTTGTTTCTATTTCGAGGCCTTACACGCGATGCGTTTCATCATAAACCGACCAGAGCACAAGAGGGCAGTAGAAGACAGCGACGTTAGTGTTGCTGGTACCGATCAACAGGCAGTACACCTGTTGCCGTGTAAGATCCACACCCGCAAACCAGATGATGACTGCCAGACATTGACAGCTCCGGTCGACCGATACTTTAATCCATACACCAAAGCCGCAGTGGATGATGAATCTGCGTTGTGGCACGCATCATTGCGTGGAAAGCCACTGACAGGTGTCAAACTCAGTATGCCCATTGGTTATGTTGGTGTATTGTGTGTCGGCGAGGATGATGATAGCAGTCGTAATACAGTCGATGATTCTATAGCTGCAGTAGAGTCAGTTACTGGGGAGGTAACTGAGCAGCTGATGTACTGGAATTGGGACCGAATTCCAACACGTGAAGACCCGCTTCTGTCAGCACTCGACTGGGTTCGGGTATCTGAGGCCATCATGACCAACAACGACTGATAATCATTATTTTATATGATTTTTAATAATGCTTGTATTTCCTTATTTGATTTATTTTTCATTACAAAGATGCATTTTATTCTAATTATTAAATGCTATTCATTAATACTTAATATTGTAAATTGTATAAAGTTTAATTTTTATGACTGAGTACCTATATAATTACACATTATTAAATATTTATTTATATCAGCAAACTATATTCTTCTTTATTTATCTAATAAAGTTTTGAATATACACACTTTGAATGATTTATGTTTCAATAATAAAACATAATTGATTTATAAAAAATAAATATCTTGTATTTTGTAAAATAGTTAATTATTGACCAAGAATTCCAGAATTATTACTTAACTCTATTTGCTGCTAAACAAACAAGGATAAACTAGTAGTAAGTTAAACCATACAGTTAAGTTTAAAATCGATTTTTCTCGTTATATTGTTTAGGTTATTAATAAATTTATATTATTGATTAATAATAAAAATTTAAGTGTTACTACCAGGGCTTGGATTTATATGCAATAAAAAATTGTAAAATATGCATTTTATTTACCATAATATGCAAAAATATGCATTTTGGTTTTTTAAATATACATACAAAATTATAGTTCAAAAAGATATATTACTTTATTGAAGTAGGCACATCAGTGTTAAGCTGATTGTTATATAATTGAGTTAAAAAATTAAATTATTTATTTATTTTTCGTGTACATTAATTGTATTATTTATTTATTTTTCGTGTACATTAATTTTATTATTATTTATTATTTTAGTAAAAAAATCTATTATTCTCATTCAATAGTAGTCAGTAAAAATATGTGTATTATATGCTACGACCACATATTTTTTTAAATTTTCCAATATAAATGATCGACAACGTAGGTACATAGACATATAGTATATTATACTACAGGATTGTACTTATAGCAATAAAATGTATGTTTGACCAAAAACCAAATTATTAACTTTGATTAGTTTAATTATTATCGGTTTAAATTCAATAAATACAATCATACTAAATATGCATTAAGCTCAATATATGCAAAAAATATGCAAAATAAAAATAGTAGGTACCATTTTTCATCACAATAATATAAATCGCGGACATAACTCACACAAATTCGTTTTGACGTACCTAGCAAAAAAAAACATGCTGTTGCATACAAATTCTAGCCCTGGTTACTACTAATTAAGAACCAACTTTAATAAAAATAATTTAATTTTAAATAGCCATCAAAATTTTATACCTAGTAGCCTTATATATTCTATAATTGCTTAACTAGGCATTATTTAACAAACTTATAATAAATTATATCATTAATTTATTATCTTAAGGTATTAAGTTATTGAATGTAAACTTAGATTTGTAATTATTTATAGTATATTAGTATAACATTGACTAAATTAATTATACTAATAGTTAAGAATTAATTAAAAACCACATCATACAAAGTTAAACGAAGGTCAACTGTACTTATTGTAACATTGTATTAATATACACAAAAAAAACAAGAACATATTAGATACACTTTTGTAAATTGTAATACTCATAGTTGGGAATACATATTTTAAAATTTCTTGTAAATAATACTAACAAGTTACAATGCATAATGATTGTAAGTTTCAAACTTGTATTTTAAAAGGTGAATACAAATAAATGCATTTTGTTGCTAAGTCAAGCACATAAGAACTATGAATACCTACCACTCATGTTTCCATTGATACAAACTATTATTAAAGAAAAAACTAAAATGTAAAAGTTATCGTTTGTCAATTTTCTTTCCAATATCGATTGTCCATACATAAAAAGCGGAACTATAAGCCAGCCCGGATTAAGACATTTTAAGGCCAAGGGGCACAAATTTTAAATGAAGCCCCTGTACGAAAAAAAATTTATGTTATTATTATTAAATACCTACCTATTATAACAGATATAAGATATAGCAAAAAATAATGAATATTGTAGGTATCACTTTATTTATAAAATTATAATTTACTAGTTTTTAGATTCTGAACGAAGTGAAGAATGTATTGATTTTACAATGATGTATGTTTTTTTTTTGTTTTTTTTTTGTGTCTGTGTACAGCATAACTAGTCGAAATAATGCTCCAATTTCAAACTATGGGGGTGGTTTCCGATGTAAAAGTGAATATCCTTAGTGCATTATAG
>VUJU01006109.1:0-11409 GCA_009835225.1 Aphis craccivora
AAAAACTATAGGCAACAAAGTTAAAAAAAAATACCCGAGGAGTAGGTATAAAACAGATTTATAATTTATTTTAAACCCAATGAAAAAATTATATTCTGTGAATTAAGATATATATTATAATTGTTCATAATAAGTTTGGTGATTATGTGAGTATTGATTTCGACAAATTTTAGAAACACATGCCAGTGTGAGTGTTATTTATCGAATGAAAGCTGTTTAGTTATTGGTTATAACAGTTATTGTAAAAATGTATACGTTCTCGACATATGAACGCAGTTATTGATTATAATTTCACCGCAGTCGTCTGACACGTAAAAACCCGACTCACCTGTCTGATGCCGTACTTGATTTCAAAATCCAAAAAGTTGTATTCCCTAGCGTGTGCGGGCCGTGGCATGGCCGTAGTAGTGATGATGGACGCACCAGTGGACGGTGGCCCGTTGACCGTCCGACCCCCGACGGACGCCTGATACGCGAGTATGTTGGCCAGACTGGCGATCACCGGCTCGGCAGCAAAAGCGAGCGTGTCGTTGCAGTCCTCAACGGAATGCACCACCTTGAGTATGAGCTTCGGCTGTCTGAGCATCTCTAAGTAGTGCACGCTCTTCTTCAGTATCTCCGTCACCGTTTCCTTCCGCCTGGGCTTGTGCAGCTTGTCCGCCAGTTTTTTTTCGAAAACGAATATCGACACCTCCTGTAATCAAAACAATATGAAGTTCGTATAATTTATTACAAACACGACATTATAATATAATATAATGAAACGAGCGCACTTGCGAGGTCGGTAGTGGTTTTCGAGTGACTTGACTTCGATGTCAGGTATTAACAAATTTACACGGCCTGCTTCCCATCTCAAAACGTATTTATTAAATTATAGTAAGGAGACATTATACAAAAATAGTTTGATCCAAAGTTCCAAAAATCATTTTGATTACTCACTAATTTTATGCTTTAATTCAAATTTAATAATTATTCGAGAAGCGCTATTATATCAACTGATGTATTAGTATGCTCTACATTTTTCTGTTGATATAAGATAATACAACATAATTATGGAAACGAATTTGAGACATCGTGTTATGCGTTATATTTTTAATTTCTAAAAACTCCATTCTGCAACGAGTTGTTTATAAAATATAGAATATATAAGAATGACAATAACAAATGATTATCAGTATACTATATCGATTGGACCTATCGTAATCTTCCTAAAAAAGTGTATTTTTATCCGCCACTATTGAAAATTCTTGGTATGTATTATATTTCCGACGAACACAACAAAAATATTTGATTTAGAATCAACTATTAAAAAATAAAAATAACTATTATTTCCAAAAATATTTATTTAACGAAATATGTATGGGAATAAAAACAAACGCTCTCAAAATGATTCTGTAATACTTTTAAATTTTAATATAACATAAAAATAACAATAGCAACATAATATTCCCGATCGTATTATTACCATAATGCGTTGTTTTGATACTTATAATAACAAACATTTCTTGGAAAATTTCGGCAATTCCAATATTGTTATTTTATTTCAATGACTAAAAAAATGTATGAAATGAATTGTATTAAAAATAAACTATCACGCGAATTGGGTGATATGCGTAGTTACAATACAGAATCAAAATAAATTTAATACACTTTACTATATGTATATACATATTCATATATGTTTGTCGTTGGTTAAACATAAATTGCTGTATATTGTTTTTAACTATACTCATGGGGAAGTTCAAAGTAAGATCAGTGAAAAAATGTCGTATTTTAATTTTTATAGTTTCTATCTGTTTTATTATTTAAATAAAACATAGTTATCAATATTGTATATAAAAAAAAAAAAAAGTAGAGTTGATAGCCCATACACGATCTTTTATGGTTTATAATTGTTGAAAATGTAGCTAGTTAATTTAAGATACACATGCAAAACCACAATATTATAAACATGGTAATTTATTCCACTATATTTACCTAAAATTGTAAAATAGGGTCTCAGTGAAAAGTTTTGTTACATAATATTTAGTATAGGCACTATGTTAATTATACCTACATAAGATAAAACTAACTTTTAGCTAATGTTACTAGATTTCAAATTAATGAAAACACAATAAATACACAACTCTTGTCCTTATTTTAATGTGTATTATTGAAATAGAATACAGCATATAGTTTTTTTTCTTTATATATTATGTGTTAGAAAAAAATTGTTATTCATGTTTATTAATAGCAGGTCTGTAAATCTTTATAACTTTTCGGGTACCATTATAGATATTATTGAAATAATTGTAAGTTGTTGAAAATTTAAACTTTAATTATTGTTCAAAATAATTATAAAAGAATGATGAAATTCTATTCAATTTGAAAGTAACCTAAAGAAATATTAGTAAGTAATTTGTTGTGTTATAATTATAAAGTATTATGGTACTATGTGTTTAATAATCTTATTAAATTAAAATAAATATTACAAGTTATTGGTAAAATATTTGTTTTCTTATAATTTGAATAACCTGTATTGTCTTTAAATTTTCTAAATGCTTTTTAACTTGAATATTTTGCCATTAAACTACAGCGTGCATAAAACGAATATTTGAAAACCATGAAAAACAAGAGACAATAAATACGACTAAGGATAAGACCCTTTGCAAACTAACTTGTATATTGATATTTATGTGCTTTTTAGCACAAAGTTTTACTGTGAAACTACAAACAAACAAAAAGATAAATTTATTTTTACGTTTGTTTTCACCCGCCTTTCATTTATAATAAATGTTCCATATTATTCAAGTATTTGCTTGGTCATTCATTATAATATGAGGTTTTCATCTCTTATTTTAATGTATTGTGTAGATTTAAGTTTACTTTAAAATATTAAAGGAAAATAAATATTTTGAAATGTTTCTATTATCATCATTGAATAATATTGACATAACGTGTCAATGGAATAATTATATTTATAGTTTTTTCTTAAAATTTTAAATTCAATTTTAAATCATTAAAAAAAAAAAAAAAAAACAGTAGATATAAATAATAAATAACAAAAAACAACATAACATAATGTATTTGATAGGTACATCACAACATCAAGTTATACACCATGTTGTTGAGTAAGGAACTTGAGTCGGTGTGTATGAATGAGAATCTAAATTCAATTCTCCTGTACTTTTCATTGTACAGTGTACATATTATCATGAATCAGTAGGTATAAAACAAATTTATATAATTAATAATCTGATAGCTTAGAAAATTAATCTCCCTCTTATGCTTTAGTTACACAACAAATGTAAATACGAAATAAATAGGTACTAGATTTGTTAGTTTTATCGACATAATTCGATTTATACCATTCAAGTCATTAATGAGTTAATAGTATTTATAATTTTAGTTAATTTCAACTTATTAACTAACTTACTGATCCATTAACTTAATTTTGAATTAAACAATTTGCCTCTTAAAGTTAGTTAAAATCTGTTTTTATTTTCCTAATTAACCCTAATTTAATTCATTTGGAATTTTCATACTATCTAGAATAATATTTGTACTTATGATCGTTTATAACTTTAACTTTTAAGTTTATAAAATAATAGGTTGTATAAAATAGTTTTGGAAAAAAAATGATTATAATAAATTATTTTTAACTGTAAATTTCATGTTTATATTCATAGAATATAGATAATAATTAATTTATTATATTAGTTATTTCTAATATTATAGGAGTAACATATGGTTGCTCGTTTAAAGATATATTAATCATAAATGCACACAACTATATTAATCATAGTACTATACTTATACATTTGATAATAATGGATTGTGGCCGTTTCAACAATTATTCATGAAACATGATATTATTATATCTAAATTTAATCGATTTTTATTTTTTACTTATTATTTAGCTTATTGAGCTTCATATATCAATTTTAAATTCAATTGAAAAATAAACTTTTAAATCGAATAAAAATTATCAATAACTGGCAATCGTGGATTTTATGATGTCTGTGGATAGTTTACAAACAGTTTCAAACTTCGTTCGTATTTTTCTCGTATATAATTTACACCTGAACAAGTTTCACTCTAGAAAAATGTAGTAAAGTAAAATAAAGAACAGCATATGCGCCAAACGAACGATATTCATAGTCTATAATAGAATTCCTTCGTGAAGATCTTTGGTATTTTTAAAAAATATATATAAAAATATCTTCGAATATAATACGATCGTTTTTATATTCCCGTTTACAATTGTTTTCCATGTAAATCTTTCAAATAATTTTGATGCGTATTCTTTTGAAAGTGTTGTCCCAATATTGACTTCCAAAAATCCTTCTTACTTGTACCGACTGTGTATATGCAGGATTTAAATGTTTGTCAACGGTATACAGATATGGGTATATAGCAATGTAAAATAAAATTGTATTCTATCGAATATACGGAACACATTATATGGCGTTTGTGATTACCAAATACAAAATAATTGATACTCTAATATTGTATAATAATTAATGGAGCCGTCACCCGTATGTGTCACAAATTCACCCAAATATAATAAGGAACCATATGAGTGAGACTACACATAACACTTCAGTACTTTTCAGGATCTTAGCCATGATAGATAGTCTGACAATTATTATAGGAATTACCCCTGACTTAATGGTACAGGTTCTCCTATACCGTCAATATATTAATAGATTTTCGATGGTGCCTATTTTGACTATGATTAAGAATAGTTAAAGATTTTGACCATATCGCTGCGTTTCATTGCAACGCGTAATCGTGTACCCACATACCTACTAATAAAACGATGTGTCGTTAAGGTAAACCGTTAGTAAAAAATATATTTGAAATAAGATATTGTTTTGATAACATGTATTATATTTTCGTTGCTTTCATTTACCATCAATGCGACAGATAAATAATCCATAATATCCATCATATTATCCATATATTTATCCATAATATTGAAAGTAATATGATAAGTATTTTTTTTATTTGTTGTAAGATTGTTAATTTACTCATTTAAAATAAATCGTTATTCAATTTTTTCCCCAATTGTCGGTCTACGATTTTCATAAGAGTCATTATGACATTCCGGGATGATAAAATCAAAATAAAAAACTACTGATCAAAAACAAAGTCAAAACAATGTTGTAATATTATTAGTTATAACTTATAATTTAACATTTTTTTTTTTTTTATTATCAGATTGTTTTTTACGATTTTATATTCCCCTTCCTAACACACCGGTTGCACTCACCCTCTGACGATATGGTATGATACTACTTTTCTTCGGCGATTCGTGTACGCGACAGTCGCATATAACCACGGTTCATACATAATATAGTATGGCAGTGTGTTCTGAATTTCTAAAGATTTACATTTTAAAGAGTGCTCTGATCGTACTAAATAAGATAAAATAATTTGTAGCTGAATCTGTGGTAATATTCTTTAACGGAATTTAATTTTAAAATGATATCATAAATTCTACTATCCAATATACCATTCTAAAAGCGAATTCTCCTACAAGGAAATTGAATTTTTGTCGAAAATTTCGTTGTACGGTTACAATAGATTTAGATCCAATATACGCTGTAGTAACAAAAACGCGTTGATTCACAAGCCAGGTTTCCGCGGTTATTGATGACTGATAGTGTATAATACCACGAGCTTAAATGTCGAAACAAATTGGTTTATCTTACTTCAGTGCATGATCACAGTTAGAACTCTTTAAATCGTCAGAATCTACTGCCGCATTTCTGTATGGATGAATCATGTTACGATTTTAACGTGGTTGGATGAAACTTGTTACGATATTAGTTATCCAGGGAAGGTTTCCTATTCCTTATAGATAAGTTTTCCGTAGCAGGGAGTTAAATCGCCGGTATGAGATGTTTATCAATAATAAGACCCGTTTGGTTCATATATCTAATAATATTATATATTTAAAATGTACTTTACAGTTTGGTAGATGGCTATTGATAATTGTATTGCTTGGTTCGCTAGTGTTTATGGTCAGTGTCGAAATAGTACCGTGTGTCATTTTAATATACCTATAAAATAATAATTCGGACGTGTAAAAGGTGTTGAGTGTATATATTTTATGTTAGTTAATCGTATAGTGTGTTTAATGTGTAATAGGTATTTATAAAGTGTATAACGAGTGTTACACGGTATTCAGAAATTGTCTGCTATCATTTTGATTGTTATGTGTGAAACAATATTATATAATTATGCGTATATTAGATTGTCTCTTATTCAAATTACTATACCAATTAATAATAATGCAGTTTATTGATCACTATTATACGGGTGAAGTACGACCTACCATAATGTTTATTGGTATCCGTAACCAATTTATGCACAATTTGGTCATCTCACTGTCCCCTCGTCTTGCAAGTCTCATGACGATTTTATCTCGACAAAGGTCCTCTGCGGCCAAGTGAGTTTAATATTAAGACTTCATTAATGATTTATGTTAGTGTTAGATGAATCACAATATAATATGTATGTATTGTATTAACAATTCTATTCACTAACATGGAAATCGCACTGTTAGGGATGTTTAGAAAAAAAAAACTAGAAATTATTTACTTAAATTAATGAACGTCTCATTTCAAAATAATATTTATAAACATCATTATTTTCAATATTTATTTTATATTTAAACTAAAATTGAACTTTTCATCATTTAACTCCACAGATAATTATGTTTATAAACATATTTTGATTCATTATGTTCAAGTACCCAGCTATGCAATTTTTTAAATTATCTATCATATTTATTAGTTTATTTTTTTTACTTGTTACAGACCTCTGAAAATTTATTGTTATAATTTTACAATTATTTTTATGTTTAAAATTTTAATTTCAAATTGATTTAACATATTTTATATTTTATACTATTAATATATAATACTAGCTATATAAATGATATAATGTGTTTACCTTAAATATTATAATAGTTAAAATGTCAACAACGAATATTATAGTTATTATTATTATTGAACTTATTAGTGTCTTTGTTATTTATTCGATGGGTAATAACCAGTTAAACGAAATAATAAAAGCATAGTAGTCTATCACTAAACATAATAGTATACATACACAAGGAAAACTTATAAAAATATCGTATGTTTGCTTTTAGTGTTTATAAGGGTAAGAGTCCTTAATTTTGTATATTTTATTCAATTTACAATTATTTGTGAAGATAAAATGGACATTTATTAAATTATTAAATGACATCATTATAAGCTAGATTAATAAAGACATCATTTTACTCGTGTTTTATTGACAAAAATGTATTATTCTTCGATATTTTTGTTAAATTATATTATGCATTTTAGTATATAATGATTAATGTGAAATTTAATTTTTCAATCTCTATTTTATGTATTTCTGTAACCAAAATGGTGATCAAAACAATTCATAGGTTTTTGATTTTATAAATAAATCCTTAAATTATTGATATTAAACTATACATTTAAAAAATAAGAAACCCTGACTAACTGTTATATATAATTATCGTGTAGTAAAAATGACAATAGCAATATATTTGAAATTTTCATTTAAGGTACTTTTGTACAACTATCACGTAGAGCTACACTAAGAAAGGATTTTTAATAAAGGGCTCACACAGACATTTGTTAGCTCACGAAAAATGAATATTTTTTGTATAAATGTAGAATTGCTATTATTATAGCAATACAATATTTATTATGATTTATGATTGCTGATTGGATATAATTTTATTCTCAAATTTTATATTTGGTGAATTCAGCTAAAATTAATATGTTAAAAATCTGTGTAGCTTACATTTAACGATGTTTAAGAAGGGATAAATTAACAGACATTCATTTTGTCATGGGCAATTCCGTACAGTAAAAGCTAGTGATTATAGTTTGTTGCTAATGTTACGATACTTCTATACCAAATTGATTTACATTACACTAAGAGAAATATATAATTTACTATTTTCACAAATGACGTAGTCAGTCCTTAACATGTAAACAAACCGATCAATATTTATACTGAATAATTTCTAATGTGTACATGTCATATTATACCCGTATACTTAAAGTTTAAAGTATGTCATAAATTATAACCTAAATAATAGAGTATAATTATTTAAATTGTATCGCAATGTTCTAATAAAAAAAACCATTTTAAGATAAAATACAACTTATAAATATCATTATATATAGGTACTTAATACAATTAATAAATTATTCAATGAAATTACTTAATTTCTAATTTTATTTAAAAACACATATTCTTAATTGAAATGTATAGTTTATATATTCTATAATACCCATATTGTCTTATAGTTATTACTATTTTTTATATAAATATATAATATGTTATGGTAAAAGTACGAATACCTTGCACACACAAAATATTTTGGTCGAATTCCGAATGATTTTTGTAGTTCGGACTTTTACAGACGAGATTCGGTTAATTTTAGGATAACCTAAACTACTTATGTAAAAATTTTATCTGTGGTGAACATTCTGTTTAATACTACAAACCATGCACTGAGGACAATGTTTTAAAAGCTAATGCTTCAGAATAATGAAACAACATAGTATTGTATGCATTTACGTTAATTTAGTTTTTATATTTAGTTTATAGTCTCAGATTGCTGTTTGTTCGTATCGCACGTATTATTTACGCTCCGCTTTATTGATGCGTCCCGTCATATTTTCATTTCCGAATGTGTCGTATGTAGTACGAAAAAAATCGCAATCATCTACCGTATTTATTTTTCAAATTATTATAAAACGGAAATACGCCTAAGTGCGTTGTTTCTTTCTAAATTTAAATCAAATTACAGCACGTTTTACTAAGTTTCTATCGTCTATCTATAACCGTAGCACTATCGCTGCTAAAGCACCGATACGCGACCTTTGTCCACTAGATATTGCCTTAATTACCGAGACTCACTTTACCAAATACTTCAATGTTTTTATTCCAATCTATACTCTGTTCAAATCCAATCATCTTGACAACACAGCTCACGGTGGTGTTGCCATTATAATTAAATCTACTCTGTCTTTTTCGTTACTACCAAACTTTTCACTAGATTATCTTCAATCATGTGCTGTATCTATTAAGTTAAATAATATTCCTATCACTATTGCTGCAATTTACTGCCCGCCAAGACATCATAACATCTCTTCTATTTCTCTTACATTTCATAATCGGTGGAGAAATTAATGCGAAACATCAAGCCTGGGATTGTCGTGCTGACATCCCGCATGGCAATTCAAAAAATATTCAATACTGGCGCCTCCAGGTCCAACGTATTGGCCAACTTCACCACGTAAAAAACCCGAAATCCTTGATATCTTAATTTCTAAAGTACCGAGTAATTTATACTGCACCCCGGAAAATATCCTAAATATTAACTCTGACCACTCTTCTGTACTTCGAACAATCAATGCATCCCCAACAATATGTATGACACCTCTAAAACTATTTTATCCTTCAACTGATCGTATTCAGTTTCATAATTTAGTAGATCAAGAAATCACACTGAACGTTAAATTAAAAACACATAAAGATATTGATAACGCAGTTGATAAATTTATCTCAATCATTCAAACAGCTGCTTGGGCATCCCAATCTAAGCCAAATGCAACTTCCACTAAGTTTCCACTATTACCAATAAAACTGCGTTCATTAATTACTGATAAAAGGAGATCTAGGGCACGTTATCAATCTTCTCGTTTACCTTCTCATAAAGCAATGTACAATAAATTGTCAAATTCTCTCAAAAAACATCTTCTGAAACATAAATTAGATATTTTTCAACAGAAGCTATCTAACTTATCCTCTTCTGATGGTAGCCTCTGGAGGGAAACTAATAAACTCTTACAATATAAATTTAGTTTACCACCACCAACCAAAACTGATAATTCCATTGTTATAACTGATGAAGACAAGGCTGAGACTTTTCGTCAACACCTATCGGAAATATTTAAGCTTCACCCCGACATAAATAATCCAGATATCACCTCTAAGGTAACCCAATATTTAGATTGTCCCATGCCTCTTCATCTCCCTGAATAGTGCTTTACTCCAAATGAGTTAAAAACTGCAATACAAAAATATTCTATTAAAAAAACACCAGACTTTGATCTTATTACCTCAGAAGTCGCTAGATGTCTCCCCAAAAAAGCTATACTATTTCTTAAATATTTATTTAATGCAATTTTACGACTTTCATATTTCCCACTTCTGTGGAAATTTTCAAACATAATCATGATTCCTAAACCAGACAAATCACCTGATTTGCCTTCCTCGTACAGGCCAATTACTCTATTACCTTTTCTAGGTAAACTACTAGAAAGACTAATACTTAAAAGGCTATTACCTTATATTTCTACGAACAATATACTACCAGACTCGCAATTTGGTTTTCGCTCAGCCCATAGTACAATACACCATATTCATAAGTTAGTTGACGCAATCTCATGTACTTTAGAAAAAAATTATTATTGCACTTAAGCTTTTCTTGATATTAGCCAAGCTTTTGATAGAGTTTCGTATGAAGGATTACTTTTCAAATTGAAAAAATTCCTCTCCCTTGTTTATTTTTATTGATTAAATCTTATTTAAGTGATCATCATTTCCAAATCCGGTTTAGATCCTCAGTATCCATAATTGAGAAAATCTTATTTGGAGTTCCCCAAGGTGGAATTCTCTCTCCCATTCTTTTTAATATATATACCTCTGACCAGCATATCACCCAAAATACTAGTTTAGCCGATTATTCGGATGACAAAGCCATCATATCGATTGACAAGAATCCTCTAACTGCCTCAGAAAATTTCCAAACTCATCTCAACCTAATATCTCAATGGTACACCGATTGGCGCATTAAACCTAATCCCAATAAGTCGGTACATATAACATTCACTCTATGCCATTCCATTTGTCCTAATGTCTATTTACAAAACATCTTTATTTCCGCATCCAATACAGTTAGATATCTAGGACTTAACTTAGATAAGCGCCTAACTTGGAATAGCCATATCCGTATTAAGAGACTTGCCTTAAATGCCCGTCTTCGCAGACTACGAACTTTACTCATAAATAATAAACACACTGAATTAAAAGTTAAAGTTCTTATGTATAAAACATTACTTAAACCTCTATGGACATATGGTCTCCAATTATGAGGGAGGTACTGCAAAAGTGTCCAATACCAATAAAATTCAACAATTTCAGAATATTATTTCCCTTAGGAATATAAGAAATGCTCCATAATTTGTTTCTAATTACACTTTATACAAAGACCTATCAATTAAAACGGTGACAGAAGAAGCTACACGTTTCTATAATAATTTTCACACCCGTCTACAAACATGCCAAAACCCACTTATTAAAAACCTGTCCATCCAAACATTACTT
>VUJU01006111.1:0-11405 GCA_009835225.1 Aphis craccivora
AACATTAATTGCATAACACTGCGGTCATTTCTGCATTAGCGCGCAATAAACATAATAATGTATAAATAAGGTACGCTCATTAGTGGCAATATGGGTACAGGTATGTTTGTAATTATAATAATATTGGTGCAAAAAATGCTGTGACGTTACATACATTTGATATAACTAATATAATTATTAATTTCTTTCTAATCAATTTAAATAAATGATGAAATGAAATTACGATGTAATCAACAGAGTTTATATTTTATTAATATTTTTTATGGTTAGATTAAATATTTAAAAACACATCAAATGTAACTTGTGATTTGAAACATAGACTCTAAAAAAATTATTATGTTATTATTATTAATGATACNATAATTAAAGTATTTACATCTTAGCAGTGTTTGGAACGTTCACTAATAAAATGGCGAACGCGTTCACGTTCCCGTTCATTGTGCAATAAAATGAACGCATTCATAAAAAAAATTAAAGAACGCGTTCTTTCCAAACACTGCATCTTAATTAACTTGTTAACAATTCTACTAGTTATTCAATTCCACAATATTATTTCTGTCACACTCTGATTGATTAGTCAATTTTCCTTTTAATTCATTTTTCTTATAAGTATTGTTTTTCTAATTTACATAATATTGACCAAATAGTAAATCTAAGAAATAACAATAATAATACTACCTAGTAGTAATTGAATTTTATAATTCAATAATTCAGAATAAATTGACCTAAATGAGAAGTAGGTATTTATTCTATCAATAATAATAATAATAATGTTGATTTAAATTACTAGGTCAAATATGTTCACTAAGTTCAAAATACCACACAATGGTTTCACAAATAGATAATGGTCTGCAACCCACAAGAAATTTAAAAACAAAATATATGTTAAATTCAAAACGCATTTAACAGGCAACTGAACACCACGAAGCTGGTATATTGAGTGTTTGGCAATTTTTAACAAAATGCTCTCACAGTAGTGCAACTTATGAGCGTAGGCAAAGGAATTGGGCACTTGGTATACTAAATGGTCAAGAGTCAGATGATGGTGAAGTGGCAGAAAATGACCTGAATGAAATTTCTCCTGTAAATATTGAAATGGAACAAAATGATGAACATGAACCAAATCGTCCGAGTCCAAGTGTCTGCATGACATGTAATATAGTTACAACTGGAGAAAACGTGGCTCAGTACATTGTTTTACCATGTGGACATGCGTGGGTGTGTACCACATGTGTTGGGGTTTTAGAGAACCAAACTCCTGTAAGATGTCCTATGTGCCGCGTGGATGTTTATGTTTTTCAAAGAATATTGAATATAATATATATTAATGTAAAAATTATTATATATTATAATAATAATATATAATAATATATATATAATTATTATTAAATTATTATTATTATTATTATTATTATTATTATATTATTATTTTTATTATTATTATTATTATTATTATTATTATTATTATTATTATTATTATATTATTATATGTAGTCATTACAACCGAAACAACATAGTACAGCTCCATATAAGAGTACTGTTCGAAATGGGGAAATACTCACTATATTGTGTGAATTACAATTGGATTACTATCGAAATTAGGTTTGTAAAAATGTTTAATTAATTGAAATGAATATCATCTGTGAAATTGAAAATGAAGTACTATGTTCACTTACTTCAACAAGTATTCTAAAACAGTAAAGTAAGTACAAGAAAATAGAATTGCTAGACATTTACAAACTAATTAGATACCAGTAATTGTTGTTTTTATATACAAACTAATCATTTTTTGCTATAATATAGGTAGGTGCATTCAATGAATTTGTAATAAGAAATTTAATTGCCATCTGTATTTATTTAACACAATAAGCAAATTAGATAAATTATATACAAGAATAAGTAGGACAGAATAGGAAAAGACACCGATTGACGGCACTCCAGGTGCGATTTTAATTGTTAGTAAAAAGTAGATACCTACACCAGTTCCTTTTCAGTCGTCTGGATGTGTTGTTAGGAATTTGAGTGGAATTGGAAGCTATTGATTAGTGGGTTGGTGAGGATGCTGAATGTTTTGTGGGTTTTGTTGTAGGCGACAGAAGCAAGTTTGTTTAATGTCGGAAAATAAAGTTCTTTATGCAGAGATTCGTTGGTAATATACTAATATACCAATGAGCTCCCGAGATTAACTGTTGGCATAATGATTAGAATGGTTGTATTGCCTTAGTAGGTATTGGATGGTTTAGCTGAGCCCCATTTAGTTGAATACCGTTACCGTACCCATAGAGGGCGTAGAGCCATACTGGTGTCAGGTGAGCTGTGTAGATTGTGTGTTTAGTTTTTGTTGAATATAATTTAATATTGTATAAAAAGTAACATCATATTGTGCAATAATGACTACATTGTTGTTATTCGCAAATTGAAAATCACACCATAAATGTTACAATAACAAGCTCAATAGGTCACTTATATATAAGACCAACTTTCAGCATACTGTAGGAATAGAACTTAAGTTGTTAGAAGACAATTTACTTTACATACCTACTTAGTTAGGTATGTGTTTTAGTAGTTACCCTCTGTGCAAAATCTATTCCTATTAACTTCTCATAGCATTCTCACTGTGACAAGGGAAGTTACAAATCAGTGTTTGTTTGCCTTCTCAGAGATGATTCACGGATGCCAAACTAACGGTTGAGTGATATTTAAAATGAGATGTTGAACTCGAACTTCTGTAGGAAGTCGCAATTTGACTTCATATAAACTTTTCGGAGAAGTGACTTAACTTCTAAGTTACATTACACTTGAAATCAACAGGACTTCACAATGAATACTTCTTTAGAAGTTCACATATTAATATCATTTCAACTTCCCATCAAAGATCTAATTGACTGCCATGATATATTAACTAGGTAATAAGTATTGTTATTATAGACTTTCACATAGACATAACATTTTCATCTGACACACTTCTTCAGACCCATAATATAAGGTGGTTTAGAGCTCTAAAACTTCAACCCCCCCCCTACAAAAAAAAACCAAAGTATATAACATATATATAAGCAGGTGGTATACCAGACAATGACTTTGATAATTTATTTATGTAATAAAAATATTAATTTTCCCCTTTGTTAATTTATAATTACTATAATTACATTTACATTTTTATATTATCTTTAGGAAATTTTTAAAATGAGATGTTTAGAAAAAAATATAGTTATAGGATAAAAAAAAAAAATGTAAACAAATTCATACAATATAAATATTTATTTGTGTAAATTACTTATAAAAATAATAAGTGTACAATAAATATAATTTTATGTTATACATTTATATTATATCTAATATGAAATATAATATGTTACAAAATGAGTAACTGAAAAACTTTATAATGTAGAATATAATGAAAACTGTGTTGTAATAAAATAAAAACGGCAATGTTAAAAATTATTTTATAATAATTTGTCTTAAATTAATATAAATAATTATTACAAACAAAATAAGTAACAATACATAAAAATACAATCAATAAAAAAAAAAAAAAAAATATGTATATAATAATAATAATTTTATAATGAATTAAAAAACTTCACAATAAAATATAGTAAAATAAAACTTATACTGTTATACTGTATGTTGCAATAACATAAACACTACTTTGAATTGAGCTATCTATAAAAAAAATACCTTTATATTTTAATGTTTGCAATTCTATATGAAAAGGCCCAGTCTCACTTTTTAAATCAATAAAATAGGAACCAACAATGTTGGATGGAACGGGTTTTTCAAACATTTTATATATATTATTAAATTGATTTACTTCTAAAACAATGGTTCCATCAAGTCGTTTAATTATTTTTTTAATTGAAACAATATTATTTGTATTTAAATAGAAATAATTATTTCTAACATTATTACAACTAACAGTAAAATTGGAAGTTATGAGTTCTTTATATAATGTCACAGTAGGGTCATTATGAATTAGTGGATTGTAATCAATTTGATTTTTTAAAATTGGGTAAGTAGGTAATAATTGTACTTGAGAATATTGTTCAACAATTCTATTATACACATCTTGAAGCGGATACTTTGAATTTTTCACAGTTTTTTTCATAATTTGCAAACAATTTTCATACTTGAAAGCAGTAAAATTTTCCAGTGAACCGTGTATTTTTACAAAGTCAGACAAATGTATCAAACCATGCACATTATATGTTACATACTCATTTCCATAAAGGTTAGGATATTGAGTTACAAACTGTTTTAATATATCATTAGCTAAATCATTATAAATTATACATGTTTCTGAATTTAATAAAAGCCGAATTCCACAGTGAAGCAACATAAAATGTTGATAAAAATTTTTTGTAGTCTCCCTTTTAATATTATTGGACCTGTGTACAATAAAAAAGAACGGAACTCTGTTGCCTTCCAGTATTCTAATTCTTCTAAACTTCTAGGCAATCTATTAAACTCAGATGGAAAGAATGGTTTAAATTCTATCAATTGATTAGATATTTCTAATTCTATATTATTATTAAGAAATCTAACTGGCTTTTTACCTTTTACCCAAAATAATAACATTCTTTTCATCACCCCCAGACAAACGTTATGCATATAATCCATAACAACAGTAAATATTATATTTATTGGAAAACTTTCTAATGGGGATTCACCTTTGTGATAATTTTCATCTTTTTTATTTCTAAATGATTCGTCAGTTCTTAAAGCGGCCGAAATACCTAAATATGACATTCTGTTATTGATAAATTCACCTTCTTCAATGCAAGAATTGCAACTATTATATGCATTATGAGATTTAACGTTTAAAATGAATGCTTTTGCAGGTGCGTCACACACTACTTGACTTATTTCAAATTTAAATGTTACATTATTTACACATAATACATGAGTTAAAATATTTTTCATTTCCACCATGAAATTATTTAAAAAATCAAAAATTGAATCAGGTTTTTTAAATTTCCCATGGTATATGCCTACTGGCAAAACAATATGTTTTAAATCGACTATGTTAACAAAAGAAATTAATATTGGCCATAAGGTAGACTTGGAGTTTTTGGTGATTGGTAAGCCATCAATATTAATACTTAATTGTATTAGATTAGTACATTTTAATTTATCAAAATAAGCAACCAAAATAGGTGATACCATATACTCTACCCCAATATGGATGTAAGATCCAGGATATACATTAATAATTTCGTGAGTTTTTGGAGTTTTTAGTAAAGTTTTAACATCTTTTGGCAAGTCAAGACCTTCAGATTTCAAAATTTGTAAAAGTTCATTGACACAATTATGAGATATATGATAATCTGATATAAGTTTACATAATTTATCTTTAAGGGTAACATTATTTTTATTTAATATAGTTTTAGGGGTATTAGCAGCATCATTATTAATATTATTTATATCATCCGAAAATTGTAAATCAATTGGTGTAGGATATAATGTAATGTTATTGGTAGTTTCAGTACAGGAACTAGTTAATGAAGGCTGAGATTCCTGAGAAGTTAAATTATTGAAAGATTTATTAATTCTTACATTATTTGACAACATTGGATCCTTTATACAATTTAATTTCTTTTCGGTTTCTAAATATTGTTGGAAGTTCCTCTTGAACAATGAACATGCAGTGGAGAGGTTTCCTTTTTTTAATCTATAACACATTTGTATAATTATACAATTAAATAGGAATAATTTATACTAAACTTAATAATTAAATACTTATATATAGTATAGTAAGTCATAAATTTTTACATTTTCCTGTTTTGACACTAAAAATTGATTGTCTAATGCAATAAAACCAAAGACTAATATGTTAATAGTGAGAAAAATATCTAATATATTGTACTATAATATAGTACAAGTATTAGTATTAAGTAGTACTAGACTAGTACTACTTAATACTTGTACTAGTACTTTTACTATATAGTATATATTAGTATATAAATATTTATAATATTATAAGGGGAAATTAACCCATTACAATATTGATACTTACTAATTGTAAACTATTTATTTTTGCACAGCAACTGATCCCGAGCCAAACGTTGAGCTCCATGGCGAAACCAATGTTTGACAAGAGTTTCAAACTCTATATCAGAAATTTTAAAATTATCTTTGCATACACCTAGAAATCATTTAAATAATAATTATGATTTACAAAATTCATAGATAATAATACACCTTTTATTATGGCCACAATTGTAAGGTTTTCAAGTTTGAAATTGTTACGGAAACCAGTCCAGGAACACTTGGACGACAATTCATTTGAAAAGAGTCTTTAAAATATACGTTTCACAAAGTTTTTTGCATCAGTGCCTCCTATTTGAGTTACAAAATGTTCCTGCAAAAAATATTGTAAAACAATCTTGTTAATAAACACTTAAAAAAAAACTGTAAAGTAGTTTTATATAGCAATGTTTTGTAGTTACATATTAAATAATACCTATTTGATAATGATTATGGATTATACATGGAATATATCTATGTACTATAATCTATATTTATTAGAAAATGAGTAATAAAGAATTATATAGATTAATATACCTATCACATTTTTTTTAAAACCAATATCATTGGTAATAAGAGCTTCAATATTATCAATTCCGGCTATATCTTTCATGGGAAAATATGATAAAAAATCATCATTTAATGTTTGAATATTATTGTTGTTTTTATTTGTAGAAATATCCATAATTTTATGTTCCAAACGTTCAATCTTTCCATCTAATCGTTTTAAAAATATATGAGTAGCATTGCCTTGTTCTAAAATCTGTTGCAATAAGTCTGTAGTAGGGGTATTTTGAATACCTAAATAATAAAAATCATAATTTTTATATAATATGTATTATTAAGTTTAATTATTTTAGGCTATAATTAATATAATTTATTTAACTATCTTGTTTATTTATTTTTTTAAATTCAATTTAAAATACATATAAATACTTTAATTACTACAATTAGTTAATTGAAATTACATTTTACCATAATATTATGATAATTACCTATTCTTTAAACAAATTTTATAAAGTTAAAAGAAATATAAATAATGAAAACATGTTAAGTAGATATGTAAGTGATGTAAAAATTTAATTAATTTAAAATATAGTGTCTTACCATTTATTATAAAAGAGCTACTAGAGAGCTTAAGTCTCTAGATGTTGAAGGCAGAGGGCTTGCTAAAGTTGAATTAGATAAATTTGACAATATATTAATTGGCAAAGATCTGTGTGTTGTATGATTAATAGAGCTAGTTTCATGATTTGAATCAACATTAAGGTTTGCTGTTTGTTTTTTTGGTGTTGTCTGAAATATAGAGCTAGTTTCATGATTTGAATCAACATTAAGGTTTGCTGTTTAGTTTTTTGGTGTTGTCTGATAGACTGAAGAGCTAATTACATTATTTGAACTTCTGGGAATACTAGTGTCCATGTCATACAAGTCTGTCAAAGAAGCTGTTAGTAAATCAAATAATATGAGATAAATTATTTTAAATTTTTTAAATTTCACAATTTTATTATAAAGTTATATATATATATATATATATATATATATATTCCGGTCTAGATAAAAAGTGATATACAGTCAAATTCGCGTATAACGATGCCGTATATAACGATATTCTGGGTAAAACGATTCCAATCAATGTATGTATATGTTAAGTATACTACTTTATAGCTAACCTTTATGATCCGGATATAACGAAGTTTGGTTATAGCGATCAGATTCCCTAGGTCCCTAGAAGATCGTTATAAGCGAATTTGACTGTAGTTATAAGTTATAATTGATTTGTATTATGAATAATTTTGTAAAAAAAGAATAACAAATATTGCATAAAATAAGAATTATTTAATTGTTTAACTTAGTGGTTGAACTGAAATAACTAAACTAAAAAACAATAATTATATAACTTTCCTAATCATTTAGATATAAAGAATCATAAAAAAATAGATACCTAACTTTTGCATTAAAAAATAAATTCTAGTTAAAACTGAAAAATATATTATACGATTCTCATCACTGCAGAAAATATATATATTTTTTTATTATTTATTAGCATAATTGTGTCACCAGGCATTTTTACAATTAGAAAATATATAAAATTGCAATAATACATTTTCGATTAAATTGTTTATTGTTTAATAGGTTCTTATTACTTCTTACTATACTTACAAGATATAGGGAAAATTTGACTCTCATAATTTTGCTGTATATTTTGACCTTTATAATTATGATTAATATTAATTTGATCTGAGCAAATGTTTGATACAGTAGTAGTATTTTTATACAGCTTATAAGGTGGGCCATCTAATGTACTACTATCTAAAATTCAACATAAAAATAGGTAGGTATATGTATAAATATATTCAGAAAATATGTATTAAATGTATAATCATTCTTACTATCTATTTATCTAAATTAATCAATATTCTTTTAACCTAAATAAAACTATTAAATATATAGGTATTTATTTATTGAATCATTTGTAAAATAATCCAAAATGTATTGATAATATTTCAATATTAAAACTTATATTTTATTTAAAAAAATAATGTATCAATGAATTAAAACATTTATTGATTAATTGTAAATGTTATAATCATAGATTGATGTATTGATCTTATATTAAGACAGAAGGTTATGGACAGCGTAGTTGGATAGAACAGTCATGTAAATTGATCATAGTATATTTTATAATTTAGAGTGGATGTGCCGTGTAGTCCGGTTACAACCCAATCAGCATATTCACACCAGATTCCCATGCTCAATCTACTAGTCTAAGGTCTATGGTTGTATGGTTGTAACACTCAAATTAACAATTAGTAACACCAACTACTAAAATCCTTTCAAAAACTATGATTAGAAAATATGTTTTAAAAAATTCCATAACCATACTTTGGGAGATTGAGTAATAAAAATTGTTCACATTTGTGACATTCCTTACCATCACTTGGTAAAAATCTGTCTTTCCCTTTTCACAGCTTCTTCATAAGTATCTATAAATAAAATGTAAAATAACTAATCAATTAGGTACCTACAACCTACTATGTAGAATAATATCATCTATTTAATATTTAACTTACTGAAAGTTGAATTTTCAATCATATTTATTGGGTAAAGAAGCCATTTATTAGATGGATCTTCAGCATTCATTATCATTTTGGAAGTGACTTTTTGTCTTTTTGGCCACTTACAATAATATTTACCATGTTGTATAACAAGCCAATTGCTTGGTACTACTGAATAGGTTTTTTCACTTTCAAAATACCCTACTGACCACTAAAAATAATCGTGTTTAGTGTTTACAAATCAAATTAAAGTTGATATATTTAAATGTGTCTATAGTTATAACATACCTAAATACTTTATAAATTTATTTATAAGTACCTAACATACATACATATATGTACACAAATTACATATTAGTACTTTACATACTCCATTTTTGTTTTTTTAATAATGTATTTTTTTGAAATTTTTAATATACATAGACCATATTTTTTAGTTATAGGTAGGAATTTATTGTACCCCTTAAAGAGTGTTCGATACAAACTATTAATTTTTAAATGGAACCCCCGTTATTACTTAAAATTATTCAATGAATTTATTTTGTTGAAGATATTAATTGATATACCTAGGTAATACCTATCTTAACCTAAAAATGTTAATTAGGTACTAGTTACAGACTTATTAAACATTGTTCCACTAAGGATAAAACTATAAAAGTCAATAAGACTAGCTAGACTTCAAAACCATAATTTAATAATTAGTAGGTAATTAGTAGGTAGGTAATAATTACTAGGTAATTCATATAAATTGTATTCATACGAATATTATTGTTGGACGTTTAATTCATATCTAAGTTTATCTGCATATTTTACAAATTGATTTTAATTAGTATTATTTAAACATAAAATATTAAAATCACAAAATGTAGTATCATAGAATCCTTAGAATATAAAAGTTTAATAAGTTGGAAACCAGGGATCTATACTCATTTGAACTTTAACTTAGATACCTACTTAAAAGTTTCCTCATAACTTATAAGCTATTAATTGAATAATTTAAAGAAAAAAGGGTGGTTTTCTTTTGAAAAACTGAAGTTTGTGTCTATACCTACAATCATTAAGTGTTACAAAATATGGTTTTTTAAGTGTATAATATAAAAATTTTTAAAAATTAAATTTTAAATATTATGTATGCAAAAATATGGTTATCATTCTTGGTGAATCAACCTACGTATAGGACTGTGTACATATAGGTAAGTAGGTACTAATAAACTTAGTTTTATTAATTTTTTAATCACAAATGTACAAAATTAATCTGTTAAGTATAAAATTTCTCAATATTATATATTATATCATATAAATTACTACTAACTAAATAACTAAGAATAATATAGGTACCAATACACTATTTAATGTTAATTACAACCATACAAATGATAGTTGAAATTTGATTTATATAGGTATAAGATATAATTTACATTTTAAATAATAGCAATAAGGTAAATTGTATGATATAATATTGTAATATTCGCAACCAAACATTAACGGTAAACGGACGCCTAGATCCATTGGATCCCCGTATCAAATAGATCACATTTCATTTAGATCCCCCATTGTCAAATAGATTCCACGTGTCCAATAGATCCCTAGATATAAAAAAATAAAATATATTAATTAATTAATATTGGATGATCAAATTATTTTGCCAGGTATATAATATGTATCATTCATGTCTCAACTGTATGTACCAATTACCTACCTATAATTATTATAAATCATAATTCATAATATTATTTATTTCATCTCATAGTGGTAGAATGTAGAAATCATGCTGGAAGGTAGTAATAGGTATTATACAACTAAGCTACCAAGTCTTATTTAATAAGTGTAGGTATTAAATAAATTACAAATAATAGTAGACACTATTTAAGTACCTACACAGTCATAGACGTAACTAGAGCCATTAAATTGAGTGGGCTCGAGCCCATAGTAAACAAAAATGTATTATTTTAATAACTTGTTTATTTAAAACATTCATATTTCATTTAGGTGGGCTCGAGAGCCTGAAGGGTGGGCTAAGCCCACCCAAGCCCCCCCCATATTTACGTCTATGTACACAGTACACATATACGCCATAGGACAGCGGTCCCAAACTGTGGACTTTACGGCTCATAATAAATAATTTAAAATGTCTAGAAATTTTTTTTTTTGTTCCGTCTTTCGTGGTATTCACAGCAGGGCACCGCGGCTGAATTTGATCATAAAAAAGGCACCGTGAAAAAAAGTTTAGAAACCGTTGCCAGCCTCCTCTTTTTACAGTCTAAAAACAAAAATTAAAAAACATTTGAAATTTTTTTTTTGATTTTTTTAAAATTCGAA
>VUJU01006112.1:0-11403 GCA_009835225.1 Aphis craccivora
CGTCATGGAAACCGCCCAAAAAGCAAGACGCACACGAGCCGCACTGTACCCCGTCCTCAACCGACTGAGTCCAATTCCAGTTCGAACAAAGCTCAGCATATACCAGAAGTACGTCAGAACAATAATCACCCCTGCCGGTCCAGCATGGGCCGCACTTATATCAAATGCAAACTGGAGACGCCTGGAAGCAGTACAAAACATTGCCCTCCGAACAATCACCGGTTCGCAATGGTTTGTCCGGAACTCCGTAATTTCAAAATCCAGCTAAATTTCATCGATCCAATCTACCATAACTCAAAATTCAAAAAACATGTTCGTCAAGCTCCAGCAATCTAACTACAGCCACCTACAAAACATAGGCAAAATGTCCGGTCCACCCGAGCGCAACAGAAACAGACCCGGTGAACTGACCAGGCGCACATAAAACACCTCAACCAATCCACCTCCTACTCTGAGTCATGGGGCTAGACCCCCCGAAACTCAGTCAAAGGACAATAAGTCCCTCCTATCATGCAATGCAATGCAATGCAATACAGAAGGAAAAATGTTTATTATTTAAAAATGAAATAAAATTCCTAGGATATATAATTAACAGTACTGGTAGCAAACAAGACCCTGAGAAAATTAAAGCTATTAAATTAATACCTTACCCCAAAGATAAAACTCAGATACAAGCATTTTTAGATTCAATTAACTATTATAGACAATATATATACCAAATTTATCAACAATCCAAGCATCTCTTTCAAACCTATTAAAAAAAGATATAAAATTTAATTTTAACAAAAATTATTGTTTAGCATTTGATAAAATTAAGAGTGAAATAATATCTGATAGGATTTTAGAACATTTTGATCCAAATAAAGTAACAATTCTCACTTGTGATGCATCAGCTTACGGTGTAGGTGCAGTTTTATCACAAGTAGATAATGAAAACAGAGAGCATCCTGTGGCATTCACATCAGACATTAAATGCAGCAGAAAAAAATTATAGTCAAATTGATTAAGAAGCACTTGCAATAATATTTGGAGTAAATAAATTTAATAATTTTTTATGTGGAAGACAATTTATCATAAAATGTGATTGCAAACCATTAGTAAGCATATTTGGACCCAAAAAAGGTATTCCTGTAATGACTGTGAGTAGGCTACAAATATATGCAGTATTCCTATCAGGTTATGATTTTAAAATTCAATTTGTGACATCTAATAAAAATAGTACATATAGGTTATCTAGACTACCAGTAGATAAAGAGAACCATACCAAGGGATATCTTATTTACATCTACACAATCAAAAAAGTCACCATGATCAAAGGATCTCTGTACCCCCTACTTAACAAAAACAGCCCAATCCCCCTAAAAACCAAAATCTTAATCCTCATGATGTACGTCATACCGGTTCTGACATACGCTGATGCAGCTTGGGCGGCACCCCTTACTTCCAAAGTGCAATGGAATAAACTAGAAGCTGTCCAAAATATAGGCCTCAGCACAACAACAAATTGTCCCTTTTATGTACAGAACGACGTCCTCCGCAGCTCTGCCAGACTTAACGCAATACAAGGAACCATACTAAACCAAACCTCAAATCCACCAACAACCACAAAAGAAATAGACTAGAAAACAATTAAATGAATCACTTTAGAGAACACTTGCAACTCCAAAGCATACCCCGATACTTGCGCAAAAGGTAACTCCTCTCATTCAAAGCAATGCAAAATTTCAACTAAACAATATATATACAATTACGACAACCATTCAGTCAGCAATCTAAAAATGTTCCAAGTACTTCTTACTCCACAAACCAATAGCTGATGAGGCACACTAATGTAATTGCGGTGATGAACATAATGCAAACTACCGTGGATGCCCCCACTACACTATCCATCAGATATTTATGTAACCCCAAACGAAGAAAGGAATATCGTGAAACACCTACAACCTGCAAAAGCACCAGGTGAGGATGACAAAGCCCTAAAGCATCTGCCAAAAATTGCTATTATCCTCCTGGCGAACATGTTTACATCCTGATAGTGAGCAAATACAATCTAATGTTGATAGGTTTTTGAATTTTGACATACAAAATATGCCAATGGAAATACTTGATGATACATTTAATTTGAATATGTTTGATGATATAGTGTATGATGACTTAAGCTGTACAAATAATGAAGATTTACGCAGTGAAAATAATAATAATTGTGTTACTATAAATCATGATGAGGAAAAGACTGATGAACCATTCAATAGTGAAGAAAATAATGAAACTGTAACTATTAACTGTGTTGAACAATTGACTAGACTAGAAAATAATAACTGAAACTATGAACAATGAAAACAAGGCTGGAAAGTCTAAAAATACAATTAATGCAGATAATTCTATTATTATAAAAAACATTAAAAAAGGAATCAAAACTTGTAATCTAAGTGAATCTTCAATTGATAACATATAGTCAACACATTTTCTATGGCCTAAAACTCCAAGCTGTCAAAAGTCAACTAAATTATCTGAAAGAAAAGTATCATGATGCAATTACATCAATGCAGTGGCAAGAAATGTTAAAAGGCCATTTTTATCCTCTAAAGAAAAATTACAGTTTAGTGATACAAATAAATCTGATACACTTGCATCTTTGTTCAATTCAACATTGCTGTTCATTTTGTTATTTCTGATAATTTTACCATCCTTTCGTAGAGCGATCTCATTTCATACTTCAAACTTACCCAGTTACAGTTCATTTTTTCAAGGGTATCTAAATGAAATATAATGAATTACTTATTGTTATTTATTTATTTTTTTTTTTTTTGGTTTTGACATTTTTAAAATAGAAAAAATATTTTTAACTAGATATATCTTAAGCTACCACAATTTTATTTAAAAAAACATTATTTACCATTATTATGAAATTACTATTGCTTACATTATTATGGTAGTATTTATTAAATACACTTTTAAATCATATTAGATAAGAAAACAAAAATAAATTGGCAAAACAATAAAATACTTTTTAATATGAATAGATTAAAATTAAAATTTTAATCGTTATTTAATTTTTATAAATATAAAATTAATAAATTTTGAAATTTTAAAGACTATATTCACCTAATTTATTGAAATAGTATATTACTATTTTAAAATAAATTCTATCACATAATCAGTTTTCTGGCCATACAATTAAACATAAATAATAAATACATACCACTCATTTTATTGAAGACATTATTTATCTGCTTTTAACTAGATTGTGAAGTATTAATGATTGACGTAGAATGTTAGTTACTATCGAATATTGAAATTTCTTGACTGATCTGAAATAATAATATCATATAACTACAATAATACCTTTTATTTTTTCTTCCAATATTTTTTTAGTATAGTTAAATATTAGTATATACTCTGTTTAAGTACAATGTAATCCCTAATCAACTAAAAAAATAAATAAATAATAAAAGAATAGTTAGTATAAAAGAATACTTAATTTACCAACTACACATTTTAACCATTTTACAGAATTAAAGTAATATCATAATATTGATTAAAATTGTACATAATATCATTGATTATAAATAGTATTTTATACTATTTAACATATAATGAAATAAAAAATAAATAAAAGCTAATAATAATAAATAATAAATAAATCTATAATATATAATGTGTGATAATAAGAATTTAAACATTCATACAAACTATTAAACAAAAACATAATTGAAAAAAATCCAAACTTATAAATAATGTTTTAAAAATTCTAATTAAAGTGTACGCTATTTTCATTATTATACACAGAGTACATGATTATACTAAAAAAAAGTTAAAATAATTTAGTAAATCAATTTATTTACCAGGAGTTTTTAGTTTTTGAATCTTGTTTGACATAATATATGGGCTACCTGAAGAACAATTAGCAAAGTCTAATTTTTTCCTTGCTGAGAAATATTTTGGCGATGACAATTTACCTGTAATAATATGTTCTAAGCATTTAATATTACTACAGAATAAATTTAAATAATACTTAAAGTTATCTAAAAAAATTTATATCATCACCAATATGCATATTGATGGCAAAAATGTTACATGCATAAGTTTATGTTTATGCATAAGTTACATTTTCAAAATTATTCAGGAGAGCTAAAAAAATAAAATTTTAAACAATAATTGCATTTTTTTTAGATTATTTTTTTAATTTACAAAAATATGATAAAAACATAAAACTTTAGCTGTTTTCTATTCAAGACAATCATGCTTTAATGTTTTTAGTTAAACATTTATATCATTTAGAATTGGGTATTTTTATAATATTTGGTGCTTATGCCTTATTATTTTAATTACCTGTAATTTTAGTACTAGTATTTTGGCGCTTAGGCCCCATAAATTAAAACGCTATGGTGCTTATGCCAACATTAAAAACTAAATGTCGCTTACACCCTATTCATACACATTTCTGTTAATTAATTTACACTTTTTGGCGCTTATGTCTAAACCTAAATTTTTGTTTTATATCGTACAAAATAATCGTATCGATAAATGAGTGACAGCAATCGATAAAGAACGACGCCATTCTATGCCCTAATTACAAAAAGACGGTTTCATAAAAAGTGTCGCTTATGCCCCCTTTTGCATTGTCGCCATCGATGTGTACAAAGCAAATACTATTATATTTATTATATTATATATATATATATATATATATATTATAACTAATTTCTAAGAAGATAATGTAATAATAATAATTATTGAGTTTAATAGAATATTCTGATATATAAATAATAATAAAAAAAAAATATTCAAGAAAAATAAATTAGATTCTCATAGATTTAATAAGTAGGTAAATCATTATCAAATAGTAATATTAAGCATCAGAAATTAATCTTCATAAATTATTCAATAACATCATCAATGAGTATTTATAAATTTAAATTAATAAAAAGCTAAAATTATTATAATTATAACCTGGTATAAATGGAATTAAATTGAATGGCTGGATAAATTTAGTTTTAAAGAATTAACCACAATACATTTTCAATTTTGGATTCTGAACAAAATGATGAATGTATTGATTTTACAATGATGTTTTTGTGTGTGTGTGTGTGTGTGTGTGTGTGTACAGCATACCTAGTCAAAATAATACTCCAATTTCAAACTTTGGGGGTGATTTTCGATGTAAAAGTGAATATCCTTGGTGCATTATAGATGTCAAAAGTAAACATTTTCTAACAGTTTTCAAAAAAATCGAGAAAAACAAAAAAAAAAAAGTTTTTTATATGGTTGTAATTCAAAAACTAATCACTATAAATACTTGAAATTTTCACCAAATGTTTATGTCAGTGTTATCTATATACAGTTAAATTTTCAAAAAATTTTGAATTTTTTTGAGTTATCTATAGACCACAGAAATTTTGGATTATTTTGAGAAATTTTTTTTGGAGTGTTGATAAAAAAATTTTGGATGACCAAAAACACTTGAAAATGTAATACAAGATTCCATATGAGTTGTTCTTATTGTAGCTAAAAATAAATTAAAAATCATTTGTCACAATTTTTTTTATAAGAGTTTATAGTTCACATTTTCACGAAATCTGTCGTAAACGCGAAAATGTGCAAGTAATTTTGAAGTTGAAAAATCATAAAATTTTTTATGTTAATAATTAAGGATTCAAAATACAACACTAAGATTTCCATAAGTTTTCCTTCAAGTATTTATAGAGAAAACTCGATGCATCATTTTGTCTTTTTTTTTATTAGCATTTGAAGTTCAAATATTGACAAAAATTCGTCAAAACAATGAATATTTGCTAATTATTTTGTAGGTATAATTCATAAAAGTGTTTGTATAAATAGCTAAAAGTTGAAAATTCAATATGAGATTGTTCATAAGTTTAGCTTATAATAATTATAAAAGAATTTACATTTTATGTATTTAGGCCATTAAGTATAAACCTTTTTCACCAACAACTACCATATATCCTAGGCTGACAAATCATCTCCGTTTAGAATCGTTTTTCGTATACAATGATAGCTATCTTTGGATACAAATTTAACACTCCTATAATATATAATAATGATCCACACGGCACCTAATATACAGCAGAGTGGTACCCATTTGCCCGCTTTTTAAAAATGCAAACAACATCAATTATTTTACCTTGAATCAGTATGCTGGTGAGTGGTGAGTAATATGGATCAGTATCACTATTATCTGAAATTACAAAATAAAAATTAATTCAAATGTATTTATTTATAATAAATATTTGTTTACCATAAATATCACAAGAATCTGAACTCCAGAAGTTTGCAATGTCTTTAGTTTGCTTATCAAGAGATAATTTTCTGTTCAATTTAGATTTGTTTTTGTCATCATTTTCTTGAGATTTATTTGTTAACAAATCAGACGTTAGTATAACCCGATTAGTCTTTTCCTCAGCAATTTTATAATTATCTGTACATTGAATTAAGAAAAATAATATAATTAAATCAAATTGCTGAAAATTTAAAAAAAAAGTTCATACTTAAATCTCTTTCTAATTAGCGAGCACTTAAATAATGAAAACATTGTTCATTTGGTGAAACTTGAGTATGAGTATGAAGCAGACAATTCATTAATAAACCAATTTGATGGGACAACTTCTACGGAATTGTCTTTGAAAGCAACAATTGACCACATTATACTATAATAAATACATTTCCTTTAATCATTTCAAAATCAATAAAAAAAAAAATTTCCAAATTAAAATATAATATAAAACTAAAAAATTAGGAATATAAGAGGGAATATAAGATTTAACTATTGATTATAAATACTAATAATTTATAATCAATGATTTATCTAACTCATTATAAATATCTTAATATCTTATAATCGTTTTAATTTTGAATAATAACATTTTCGGTATAAACAAATATAAAATTATCTTAATACTTATAATAATAATATTTGGTATTTTAAGTATAGCAATAAAAAGGTTCATTTTTGGTAGTATGAATGAATAATTGGTAGAGTACCTATAACTTATTTTTTAATACTACCTTCCAATTTTATACCTATTATTAAAATTATTACACAATTCATCAACTATATAATATATGCCTAATTTGGATGATTTTATAGGATTATTAAATATTATGTTGGTTTTTAAATTTTTTACATATTAAAATTACTTAATCTAACTTTTTGTTGCATATTATATTAAAAATTTTTACAACATCATCATCATTAATTAGGAGATAGGAATCAGCTTCCATGTTTCTTTTATTGTTATTGTTCCCAATACAATACAGGTAAATTGGTCTCCTTTCAATGTATTTTCTAATATTGACCCATGGGCATGTGGTCCACTAAGTTGATATGGAGAAATTTGAGTTTTTAAATTACAGATTTCATTATATCTTTTGACAATTTGTTGCAAAAGCTTATCCGGTTTCCTTAGGTTTCTTTAGAGAACCCATGCAATTTTCAAATGGAAATTCTGAACAGTTGTCAAGTGATCCAAACTTTTCAGTCATCACAAATAATATGTGTCAAGCCATGTAAATTATGAGATATCAAAAGAGAATCATAAATATTTTCAAAGGTTTTAACAAAATTGTCTAATAAGAATCCTTATTTTGAGCCTTATTTATAATTAGAAAACTAAAGTATAAAAAAAATTTATTATTTTAATATTAGATGAGCTAAGGGATAGACAAATTTAATAATATAAACTTAATTGGGTGTGATGAACATGCAAATGTGTTAACCAAAAATATTATAACATTTTATTTACAATTTAGAATGTATTTTGTATGTGATGAAGAGAACGCCAACATAAAAAAAAAATAAGATACAAAAAAAAATTAGCGAAGCAGTCTAAAATCATAATATACTGACCATGTATATAAAGTTGTTAAGAGGATGCCATACCCAAAAACCAATCATTTTTTATAAGCAAATTAAAAGAACAAAAAAACCGAAATGTTTATAAGCAAATAACTTTTATTGTAGTTATGTTATCTAAAATATAGGCACGCTGTTGCATAGATAATGTTCTTCTTTACGTGTTTTGAAAATTTGGTAGTTCTACAACAAATATGGTGCGAGAAAAGTTGTCCCGCGTAAAACAGTTTTTGCTATGTTGTACATTTGTAAGACAAAGACAACACATGCGGGTGTAGCGTCCTCTTAAAATATAATACTTACATAATAAAACTTCCTTAATTGAAACTATTTAAAATGTTACCTAATTGAATTCTTACGTGGTTAATATTTTAATTTTGAAGAAATAGTATCAAAAACGACAAAAATGTATACAATTTTTGATATTTTACATTAAAAACAATGTATTCACAATATAAAAGCCGGCCTTCAGGTGAATGGTGGCACTACCTGCACAAGACATTTGTACTACCAAACTGCCAGGAAAATTTGCGACTGGAATATTAAATTAAATAAATAATATGCAACTATAGCAGGAGTAGCTACTGCTGCAGCTTCTAGAAAGGGTTAAATTAAAGGTAAAAATTCCCATTCTCTTTTTTTAATTTACTTTGGAGTTATCTCTAATCTAAATCTCTAGATTTTTTTTCCTTACAAAAATATAAATAGCTATAATTGATAGAATTTACAACAAATATAAAGTTTTAAACAAATGTCTAAAATTTATGTTTAAAATAATATTTTTAGGATAGGTAGGTAGGTATATGAACTATATGCCCAATATTCCTAATGTAAGTAGATTTAATAATATTTCACAATATGTTATATTTCATGAAATATGATAAACTGCATATTATATAGTATGTATCTATTATAATTGTGTGGATATATTCTTGTATGAGTATTTAGTTTTATAATACATTTAATACAATAAGTGAGACATTTTTTTATTTTAAAATGTAAAACGAAATAAAAATAAAACCTAGTAGTAAATAGTACCTACTTAAAATTACCTATAGGTATAATACCCATAGGCACTAACCAACTTTTTAGATACAAATATTTATTAAAATCAATAACAAATAATTTTACACTAATTTAAAACTAGAAATTAATTATCATATTATCATTAATTATCAAATTAACATTCTCTTCGCCATCAATGAATATTATTAACAATAGGGTTAACAAATAACTGTTTACCTATTGATATGTTGTGTAACATCAGTTTATGAACCTAACTATTGTATAAAAACAAAATAAAACATTAAAAATGATCATAATAGGTAGGTACCTACCTAAGGTATTTACTGTTTCACTATATTGTGTTATACATTTATAAGATAACTAAAATGTTAGTTAAAATAAATACAATTGATAATTTATTAAAAGAAAACTTTATCCTCATGTATACCTAATTACCTATAGGTACACATTAAAACTAAAATAAGTACCTACGTTCAGGGCTTGGAAACTTTATAATAACGTTATATTTGACAAAAAACGATTGTAACTTTTAAACGTAATTATAACGGAAACGATAAACAATAAACATAAATAATTAAATAACACAAAACAAAACATAACGTTTAACAAAATATATAATATATCATAGGTATCATTAAACAAAACACAATGCAAAACATTATTATTATTATTATTATTATTATAGTATACCATTAAAAAAAAATAATTTAAATATTATTAAAAATTGTTTTTAAATTTAATATGTAGATATTAATAGAATAATTGTATTGCCAATAGGTATCTAATAGTGATGCCCTATTGCTCTGTTACTTTGAAACAGGTAGGTACGTAAACGCGTTTAAAATTTAAATTCTAAAAAAAAAAACCCAAGTTATATAACATTTTAAATATGAATAATGATAAACTCGAAATTTGTGTAACGTTTTTATTCAAAATAACGTAACACGAATACCTACCTATTTTTTTCAAATTCAAGCCCTGCCTACATTGTACGTGCAATATATTTTAAAAGTTTACAATACACACATTACTCATGGTCCATGGGTAGGAATATATTAATTAAGAAATGTATAATTATTATAGGTAATAAAACAATTTAAATAGATAGAAAACAACATTCTTAAATATTAATAATATTATATTATTTTACTACCTATACTATACTATAAACTATTTAATATTTATACTATTTGTACCTACCGAAGTTACAACTTACAATTGTATTTAAATAAACAATCAAAAAATTAAAAATTGTGTGCACCGACATTATTATTATAATAGTCATTAGTTATTAGTTAGTTTTTATAGTTATTTTAGTTATTACTACTTACCTATAAAAATAAAACAGTCGTCTGGATACTCTTATGTAGTTTTTCGCAATATAATAATTATTTCACCTAAGTTTAAAATACTATGTAATGTGCACAATACCATGATAAATTAAATTAAATTTATCATGCACAATACTGTAAAATTATTACACATTTACACCGACACGGAGTATTCACGAATCATGAGTCGCGTTCTAATAAAGTACGACGGACGCCGGACGGACGGTAATTACTGGCCACTGGGAAAATCCTGAATCGGGGTAAATCCATTCGTTATCACCGTCTTCGCCATCGTCCGATCGTCGTATTTCTAATTTTAAATCAAAGCAGAGAATAATTTTACACTAATCCTAATTCCTAGGATTTTTTACTTGTCTTACTACAGATTATAATGATTATATTTTAGTCGGCGACTGACGACTTTTATTTCGACGTATTTATATAAAAATGATTACCTACCTACTATAATAGCGTTTAACACTAGACCAACTATGCGATTTTATTCGCTTGCATGTTACAACACAAAGCAGTAAGCACATAATATAATATTATAATCAATAATCGTTAATCATTTTACGTAGTTAAAAGTCGCAGCAGATACCTATCATCATCATTTTCCATTTTAATTATTTAATATAAACATTTAAACAATCATGAAAACGCGCGCAAAAACATGATTGCGTAGGTAGTGCGAACTGTGGACGGAGGTTTAATAATATAAAAAGGACCTATAAAAATATTAAATGATATTATAATATTATTCAAATATTAAAAATATAAATTAAATAATCCATTTTTGATAACATAATGATAATATTATATTCAGAATGTTATTTTATTATTTCGTTTATGATGTCATATAATTAATATATTCATAAAATAATTTAAACAATCCGTTTTTAATAACATGCCTATTAATAATATAATCAGGTTATTATTTTATTTATAAATTTATAATGTCACATTAATAATAATATATTCATAATATTATTTAATGAACGATTATTTCATGATATAGGTACCTATTAATATTTTTTTTATAATATAATAATTTTAATGAAATTATGGGCATGGCCGGTTTCCGCCAAAAGTGTACCTTTCCCTTTTCCGCCGATTCACTTTTGCGCCAAACCATAAATTGGTCCATTCTCTTTTCCCCCAAAAGTATACCTT
>VUJU01006113.1:0-11401 GCA_009835225.1 Aphis craccivora
TACTTTTTGAAAAATAACAAATATTTAAAATCGTTTGAGGATAAATCGTTATCGTTACGCAATTTCGTAAAAAATTAAAATTCAAACGCACTTAAAATTTTTCCTATTTAATAATCGTATAGCCTTAAAATAAACGAAATATTTTGAAAATTATATTTTGTTAAAAAAAATGCCAATTTAAATAACTAGTGAAATTTTCAAGTAGATATCTATGACATATACTTTTTGAATAATAACATATTTAAAATCGTAGTAGCAGCTATCTTGAAAAATTTTACAGATGCTCACTTAAAAGAACTAGTAGGTACCCACTACCCACTACCTACAGTATTCGGCCCTTTGGACAATGCAAAAACTATTTATTAATAAAAAAAAAACTTTTTAACCTATACCAACACTTAAAAGTTTATTTTAATGAGGATTTTGATTTTTTTTTTCAAAATTTGCCATATAAAAAATTTTGGGTTTTAAAATGCATTCACCTTCACGCATACTTTATGTACGAAGTCTAAGTATGTGTGGTGTGAATGGGTGCACATTTTATAATCTATTAAAGTGGTGCTTGAGCATTTTTTTTAGATACGGGATAGGCCGATAGCCGCTGCCCGCCACAGTACATCAATCAAATCATCCAAGTACAGCAATTTGATTTAGCGGTTTGTTTTTTAATAAAATTTAAAATTATTACTACACGAACTAAAAGAGTTTTTTCCCTTTTCACTAACCCTTTTCATTTTAATTCTTAAAATTAAAATTCAGGACATCGATCTATTGATCTAAATTGTAATGGATCACGACGGGATTTTGTACCCGGTGGCGCCGCCAGGCCAGTCCCTGTCCGCTTCCAATAGCCACAGACGAGCGGTTATTTATTATTTATTAGCGGGTAATAAACTTATGTATAGAATATGAAAAAAAAAAACGATCCAACTTGCCGATATAGATAATCCGTTATTTATTTATCTATAAATCTTGTCAACTTGTAGCTTCAGTGCATAATATACACATTGTTTATCGTATTTATACTGTACGGTTGACAAGCACGTCGAATAAACAAATAACGTAACGTCAAAATAGGTAACGCACAAAACGTAAAAAAAACCTTTTAATACCGTTTAAACCGCGATAGATCGAAACACACGTAACAGGAACGTATGTGGTGGTTGCGATGCCCGTTGAACAAGTAGCCGCCGCCGAGACGGACGACGACGTCTGATTGAAAAACGACTGACAACTAGAACGTGGGATCCTGGTACCGAGGTCTCGATTTCAACATCATACACGGCACAGTATGTTGTCATAATATTATACTTCGGTCATTCATAAATATTGCGAGCGTAAAGAGCGTAATCTACGGTATTCTTATCACGGCTTGTAGTGTGATAAGATTTTATCATAATCACATCAACGATATCACTTCAAAACATAATAATAATAAAAAAAAATACAAATTTAGTAATAATTTATATTATGTAATGACAGAATAGATTTTTTATTATTTTTTATTTGATTATATGGACTTGAATTAAATTCGTATCGTGTTAATTTGATTAGTGTACCTACGTTTATTATAATTGCTATAACTTTGTGAACTGCCAGTACTCCGCCGTTAAAACGTCAAGCATTACATATTTTCTTACTGTAAAATGCAAGAAGAAGAAAACTTATGGTGAGTAATCGATACCATTATGTTGCACAAGCAACAAAAATAAACACAATGATATGCTACGACTATACTAAACGTATGGTCGCAACAGTGAAACATTGATGCTTGGTTGTAATAATGTCCGTTTGAGTTTGCGAACCATATGACATTGTAAACTTGAATATGATGTAAACTGTCAATCATAATTGTTTCAAAAAATCTTAATGATTGGTTGATCTTCACTAATTGTTATATACAGTAAAATTTACAGACTCGATATTTTATGTTTTATTGCAGGAACTCTATGTTGATCTCATTAAAAGAAAAGGGCGGAACCCGGTTACCAACTGACAAGTCTATGATCATAATAGGTAAATCATAGTAAAATCATAATTTTTTTCGGCTGTTTGATATTTGTTTTTTCCAGGTGATAACCAATGCGGTAAAACCACTCTTGTTGCAAAGTTGCAGGGTATTGACGATCTGACAAAGGGAATTGGACTGGAATATGCATATATTGATATTCGCGATGATTATAAAGAAGGTTAGTAGTATTATCAGGTGATGATGTAACTAGATATTTAAAAATATGATCTCCAATTATTTATTGGAAATTTATGTTTATGAATTCAATATGAAATAATATTTTTTTCTAGATCATACAAAATTAAATGTATGGGTACAAGATGGCAACCCTAAGTACTCGTTTTTATTAAAATTTGCTTTGTCAGAGAAGAACTTTAAGAACACATTGATAATGTTTGTTGTTTCAATGAAAACACCTTGGAATATAATGGATCAACTAGAAAGTTGGGCAACATTACTGCAAGACTACATTGATAATCTACCAATTCCTAGTGAAGAACTTCGAGAATATAGACACAATTGTAAGTAATAACTATTGAATTCTGATAACAAACAATTTTTAAAAGCAACTTAATTTATACTGTTAAAATTGATGAATTTTATATATTTATTTACATCTTAGTATTCTAAATATAAATAATTACAGTTCTTGTAAATTATATTATTCTTGTATGATTTTTGTTACCAGATATATTATGTTGCTCATTTAATCTTTAATTTTTTGTTAATTGTCATTTGATTATAATACATTTATTAGCTTTATTACTTATTTTTTTATTTTATTTATTTATTAGAAAAGTAAAAAGAGAAAAACAAATATTTAACATAATTAATAATAATTATCAAGTTGCAAGATACCTTTAAATTTTAACATAATATTATATTAATAATAAGTTAATAAATTTCCTGGTTGAAACTAAAATTAAGCTTTACACTACTTAAAATCATTGTATGCTACTTATATAATACAAGTTGTATTTATACCATTCTATTTATAAAGTAAGAAATTTGGTACATAATTTATTTTGTTTACTTTAAAATATTGTAGATATTCCAACTTAATAATGTATTATTTGATACAAAACTCTTGGCTGTACACATAAATTTTAATGTAATTTTCACCTTATTAATTGATATTATTACAAACACAAACTGTTTAATTTGTATACACTTAATTGAATAATGTGGATTCAAAACTTCTGTTGTAAACAAATCAATTGGTGAATGTATAAAAGTTTACTTTATTTTATTATAACAATAACATATTAAATACATTTTCATGCAACTATTCACTTTTATTCTTACATTATTTTTTAACCTAACTAAACATTGTTTTGTTATTCATAGGTATTAAGAAATGGAACGAATACATTGAAGAAAATGTTGGTGATAAAAATGGGTATTGGGAACCATCACTTGGAGATGGAGTACTTACAAGAAATTTAGGTTTAAATATAATTGTTGTTGTTACAATGGTATGTATATTAATTGGTATTATTGATAGTATAAGTATTTTTATTAAAAGAATGTTGCATCGGCAAGCGCTCAAGACTTTTGTATAACAAAAAAAATGTTCACACTGTTAATTAATATTGTAAATAGTTTTATTATACAATTTAAAAATAATACTATTATGTAAGGTATTTTTTTATAGGGATGCTTTAAAGTACAGATTTTAAAATACTCATAACTTATTTTTAAAAAAATATCTACATGAGGCCATGGATAATATTCTTATTTCTTATTAATTTAATAACTAGGCAATTCATTTTAGTATAAGAAATAAGAGTAAAATAGATTCTTCTATTTTTTTTTTTTTTTAATTATATGTGTCAATAAAACAATGCATGCAGGCATGCCGTCTTCTTAAAATAATTATTGTACTACATCTAATGTTAACTGATACATCTATTATTATTTGTTATAGACTGATTACATAAGCTTTTTGGAAAAAGAAAATGACTACAAGGATGAACATTTTGATTTTATACAACAAGCAGTACGCAAATTTTGTTTACAGTATGGTGCATCACTATTTTATACATCAGCCAAAGAAGACAAAAACTGTGATTTATTATATAAATTCCTTACTCATAAGATTTATAACTTCCCATTTAAAACACCAGCATTAATTGTCGAAAAAGATGCAGTTTTCATGTAGGTTTATTGTTATGATTGTTTTAAATTAAGGCATTTATTAAATCGTGATTTTAAAAAGTTGTGAGTTTTAATAATTGCATTTTAAAGCATGAGATAAATGCTGAATTTAATAAACTTTCATAACATGCATTGTGCTTGGTTTTTTTGTTACAGACCAGCAGGATGGGATAGTATGAAGAAGATAAGTATTCTCTATGATAACATGCAGACCATAAGACCTGATGAGTTTTATAACTCTGTTATAACAAAAGTGAATACAAGAAAGGTTTGTACTGTATGGAATTTTACACAAACATTTTGTTTTATTAACCATGTATTTTTCTTAGGCTTTTGCCAAAGACCATGAAATCCAAGCAGAAGATGAACAAGTATTTTTGAACAAACAATTAGGTTTACTGAACCAGAGTTCAAATCAACAGTCAGCCATTGGTATACCAAGGCAAGACTCTGTAATGAGATCATTGACAGGTGTTTCTAAGCCAGGTGATAGACGTCTATCTTTAACCAGTCAAGGGCAAGGTTCTCCAACAAAAAAGGTCAGATAGCTCCTTAAAACATTTTTAATGGTTATATTTTACACCTGTTTACTATATTATAGATTGATCCAGTAAAATCAGCTAACACATCAACCCCAGGTGAAGGAGTGTTGGCTAACTTTTTCAATTCATTGTTGCATAAAAAATCCACTCAAAGTCCGGTTTTAACCAAAACGACAAGTAATTACATATTTTTGTTAATAATTTATTTTTCATATTATTATAAGAATCTAAACTATTTTAATTGTATATAATAGGCGAGTTATCTGGTTCAAAATCTCTATCTTTGGAGAAAACTGAATATGATGCAGACACAGCAGCTGAACTGAATAGATTGGCTAAGAGAACATTGAATTTATCACATGAAACTTCTGCTGAAACAAATCTGCTTGAAAACAGAATTGAGGAACAAATCTCTACTACTTTTGGTGAAAAATCATCGTCAGAGTGCTAATTTAGGGTCTATAAATTATTTTTCCTATTTTTGTGATAACCTAATAATCATTAACGTTTTGTGCAATTTTATTTATTTTTTTTTTTTTAGCTTAGTGTGAACTTAAAATACTTATTTTATTTATTTATTTTTTCATATTAAACCTTTAACTATTATTTTAATATGTTTAAATTTTATTATATTATTGCATGATATACATTTGTATTCCAAAATAGTCAATAATTCTTGTATAACTTGAACCAAACTTAGATAAACGAATTAAAAGACATAATGTTCCCAGGATATGAATGATGAGGCCAGGGGCGTCCTTAGAAATTTTTTTCAGGAGGGGGGGGTTCAATATTTTTTACTAACACCTACCTATTTTAAATGTATAAGTTTTTATATAATACATATTGTATAATTTTTATATTTCGGGGGTTGAACACCCAAACCCCCCCCCTAGGCAAGCCCATGGATGAGGCACAGTATTATGACATTGAATTTTGATTTTTATTATTTTACTTATTTTAAAATCTCAAATTTATTAAAGTTAACATTGTATTATTCTGTTTAATTTATTCAAACAAAAAAATATTTTTTAATTTAAAAAAAATTGTGTGATCTTTATAGTATAACGGTTATGTGGGTAAATTTTCCAAAATGCAGGCAAATTAAAGTTACATTTAGTTTAATATATTGATCTATTTTTTATATCAATTTAAATATTAATTTTTTTTTTATAAATGTATGAAGGTTAAATATATTTAAAAACAAATTGCTTTTATCATATCAACTTGTAAGTTGGGTTTTGAATACATAGCTTATTATCAATATAATATGTGTATATACTGCAAGTTAATTATAGTTTTGAGTACATAATACATGCCCCTTGACTATTGCTTTCAATTTTAAGAGGACGTTAAAGCTGCATGTTTTATATCTGTCTTAGTAACGTATATCACAGCAAATTTGAGTTCAGCAGTACACATTTTTTATGTAAGCTTTAATATTAGAGTAAATTTACCTATTATCAAATTTAAAGGTAAGAATATTATCTAGGAAATGACATATACTTTTATGGATATTATCATTTTAAAATGAGATATAGCTATGTAAAATATTACAACTTTAAAATGTTCATAAATTAAAGTACACGACATTTCCAAGAAATATTCTTACCTTTAAATTTGATAATAGGTAAATTTACTCTAATATTAAAGCTAGCATCACAAAATGTGTACTGCTGAACACAAATTTGCTATGACTTACGTTAATAAGACAGAGATAACACATGCGGGTATAACATTTTTTTTAACCAGCATCCTATGTTTGTATACATTTATAGATATATAAAATTTATATTTATTTTTTATTTTTATTATTTAGTACTATATTATATTTTGTTATCGTGGTTGACATGCACTTAAAATTTTTATATGAATAATTGTAATACTTTTTGTACACATTTATTAGATTATTTAATTATGATCAAGTTAAAACCTAATGATTCATGTATAATCTGACGCTACTTAAAATCACAAGTGTAATACTTTGTTAATAGAATAAATCAATTACAATAAGAAAATAAATACAACTAACCATATTGATATTATAATGAATTGTATTCTATAACTTTTAAATATAGTAATAACTATATAAGAAAATTGAAAAATTATTTTTCATGATTATTTATAAAAGGCTTTAATTAGAATGTTTAAGGGGATGTAAATGTTGTACCAGTGTGTGTAGAATTTGGGAATTCAAATTAAATGTAGCTAAAAATTAAAATACCGAAAAACTGATGAGAGAACATAGATAATGTTTTTCCTTTAAGTTTTATAATAGGTTCATTTCACTTTAATAATCTATTTAAAATAAACACACAAAATTTGAACTGTTGAATGTACCTATACCTACCTAATATTTTGTTATGAATTAGTTACTGACAGAGATAACACGTCAGAGTATATAATAAATTTAATATTCCAATTAATTATTATATACTAAATTATTCAATGATTTTAACTTACCTACTGGCTACTATCAAATACGTAATAAATAGGAGTCCACCGAGTCCAGTCCAAGCAATAGGTATTAGTAAGCCCCCGCGTACCACTCAGCCATCACTAGAGAGCCTTTATAATACAGGCACTCTAGCCACCACTGTAAGGCTCACACACTCACACACATATAACACACATTAACATTGTATTAATTTATATTATTGTTTTTATTTTTGTATTTAATTGTGTTAGCTGTGAGTTCTATAATGACATCCAATCCAAAAATACGAATCGGCGTGTTATCTGTCCCCACCGGCATGCCGGTGCGCATTCATTAATATAGTCGCGCTGTCGCCGTACCTACTTTTGTCTTTCCCGTCAGTTATCATGAGTTAGTCCGTTACGATGTATATTATATACTTAAGAAAATCGTCTTTTTTAATTATTATTGTGACTCGCTAATGCTAATTACCGCTTATACTTTTGTAGTTTTGTTTTATATTACTTATATTCGTATAATACATTGCGTGGGTGATAATTGCCATATATTTTTGTTTTATCGACCTCGGACCTATTTTATATTTACGTGTGCACGAATCGCCATGTTCGTATTTGATTGATATCTTATTTTCCGTGTCACAATTTGTCGCCATCTTATTATTTAATTATTTTACTGTAATTATATTTGTTGTGTATGAATTGTATTGAGTGTGTAGGTAGCAGTTGGCCAGCAATGCTCCGACAAAACTGTGAGTCCTATTTATTTATCTTTTTATTATTATAATATTATTACATTTATTCTATTGAACCAAAAGTAGCAATCGTTTTCTATATTTTATATCAACTATTTGAGCTTGCAAATTTGCTTTCAAATAGCTGCTCTCATATTATAATATTGAACCGGAAAGGCCATAACTTAACTTACTTAGGCCTTGTTGTACAGTCTATGATTAATCAGTGATTAATAGTTAATCAGCTGATAACAGATTTTTAATCGGCCAGATTCGGCCGATTAAACTACGATTAACTTTAATCGGAGATGCCAGATGGTACAACTGGCTCTTAATGTTTATTTTATATTTATATTTTAGGTATAAATCTAGTTTAGCCAGTGCTTGAATTGGGAAAAATTCGGTAGAGGAGCTTAACCCAGTGGTTTAAAAACTGCGTTCCAGTGTATAATTATTTAACACAGACTCGTGGAGAGCTTGCCCCCCACAACCCTCGCTAATCTTACTAATATTTTGAATACGAATTTTTAGCTACACAAATATTTAAATTCTAAATATAATAAATAATGTATAAATTTATTTAAATATTAATACCTACGTGGCTACGTCTTACATGTTATAGTTGAAAATAAAATCAATAGCATAGGTTTATTCAATACACTAAATAAATAACGTCATTAATAAAAAACAAAAAAGTAAATAACAAAATTAATAATTATTGTTTTTGATTTAAAAGAGATCACATATTTTTATAAGTATATTGTAAATTTGTAAATCGTTTGTGCTCGACCTTTTGGGACAAGATTCTTCATCAGCTGATCTATTACCATTGCGTATCCAAGATGTAACATAATTGCTTGGTTCAAACAAATTCACAGGGGAACCAATACAGTGTATATAATATAATAACGATGACATATTTTTAGTTGACAATAAGGCATTTTTTTTTTTGAGTACCTTTTATCATAGAACTAAACACGCTCTCACATTCTGACGATGATATAGCTAGGTAGTAGATACTGTATTTATAGCATCTCATAAAGGTTTTAAATCAAGTACCTATTTTGGAACTATTCTTAGTACCAATAAACACACGAAATCCTCTTACATATCAAAATAAATTGAGTAAATTTACATTACTGTGTGATCTTTTTTGATCACCCATTGTGTCTGACTCGTATTCCTAAGCTATTAATTATATAACTGTAATGACAAATTATCTAACTAACGAGTAAATAGTAACGACTGAAGAGTTATACGGACGGATAGACGTGTTTACGTCATACACGTTCTTATCACACGTACAAATCTTATCAATGGATCCGTTGGATCCAAACAAAAACTATTATAATGTAATAATATCACTTAAAATTAATATTTTACACGTTATTTAAGCAGAATTGTTTAATTCTTAAGGTTTCTGTGAACTAATGCACTGTGCATAGTTAGTTTAATGAAAATCGTGTAAATTGAAAGTTAAAACTACAATTTTGTTCAAATTTTCTTAAAGTATATGCTTTTCATATAGTACGAAGTGTTTGTTTGGATCCAATTGGGACTTAGATAAGGATTTATGACACTTGTGACGTAACACTATCTGTCCGTATTATAATTTTATGAATACAAAATGATTCGATATAACCATAACAATTAACAGTAATAACTGCAACTCAAAACCATTGAACTATATTATTCTTATTATTATATATAATAACTATATTATAATCATATAGTTCAATGCTTATAACATTTCATTCGGAACTATAGAGGCCTCTTTATATTAATCTATGTTTGGATTTGGAACACGAAAATACCACTTGCCAGACTAGACCAGTGCTTCTCAATCTGGGGGTCGTGACTAAATAACTAGGGGGCCTTGAAATATTTATTTCATTTAAAATATTTTCGATTATTTAGTTATTTTCTTTACGTTTTAATAATTTATTTGTGTGAAATAGTGAATGCAAATTTAGTATATCATTCTATATCATCTTATATCAAGACAAAATAATTAATGATTTTGATTGAAAAGGGGTCTTAACAGTTTTACATTAAGTTTAGGGGGCCCTATAATAAAAAGGTTGAGAAGCACTGGCCTAGACGATATCGCATACTAATCCACAATTAATATCTTGTACCATAGATTAATTATATATTATATTTTATAGATTATTGTATATATTATATAAACCACGAACTCAGTGCCGCAACTACACTAATTTGGGCCCGTGTGTAAATAAAATTATTGCCCACTTCCTCATGAAAAATTAACTAACAGTAAAATTAATTATTTCAAATTTGTAAACATAAATTGGAATTTGAGTTTTTACTCATACAAAATAAGGTTAACATAATTAGAACATATAGAAGTATTTGAAAATAAATAAATGTAATAATTTGTAACCTATTTTATTCATTTTAAATTTAAATAAAAAAAATAAATACTAACAATTTTAAATTCATAAAATTTTTTCCTATAATAACGCTTCGAGTTTTTTTTATAGCTATTTAAACGAAAACTTATGGAAAACTTCGTGTTGAATTTTTTAACCTTAGATAGAATACAAAAAATTTTATGAATATTTAATTACAAAATTACTTGCAAATTTTTTGACATAGACCGTAAAAATTTGAACTTTAAACGTTTATAAAAAAAATTGTGACTAACGATGTTTGATTTTTTTTTAAATTACAGTAAGAACGACTTAAAAGAAATTTTATATTAAATTTTCAAGTTTTTTTGAGAATCCAAAGTTATTTTATCGACGTTCAAAAAAAAATTCCCGTTGTCTATTAATAGATAAAAAAAGCCATAATATACTACCTACATAGTTAATGATATAAACTGTGGCAATTACGAACTACTACATGTAATAGTTGTGTGGTGGAAATATTATAATTCTAAATTCATCGATAAGCCAACTATGAAAAAAAAAATATAGGACCATATAGAATATAGAAAAGATAATAAATGAAATATGAATATTCAATATACTAACATCAAATAAAAAAAAAAAAAGCGGGCAAGTGGGTACCGCTCTGCTGTACATTTGGTGCCGTGTGGATCACTATATATTGTAGGAGGGTTAAATTTGAATCCAATGATAGTTATCATTGTATACGAAAAACGATTCTGAACGAAGATGATTTGTCAGCCTAGAATATAATTTCCAGTGGTTGGTGAAAAAGGTGGTTTATGTTTTAATGGCCTGAATACACCAAAATTTAAGTTTTTTTTTATAATTATTATTAGGTAGCTAAACTTAAGGAAAATCTTGTATTAAATTTTCAACTCTTAGCTACTTATACAAAAATTTGTATGAATTATACCTACAAAATAATTTGCAAATATTCATGATTTTGAAGAACTGTTGTCAATATTTGAACTTCAAATGCTAATAAAAAAAAATTGTGCCTATGTATTTTAATAATTTTTTAATCAATATGGGAAGAACTTATGAGGAACTTTGTATTAAATTTTCAAGTATTTTGATTGGGCCAAAAAAATTTTATCGACACTTCAA
>VUJU01006115.1:0-11388 GCA_009835225.1 Aphis craccivora
CATTATATTTTTTTAAATGTTCCAAACACAGACCAATACCTATAAAAGTACACGATTATAGAATATATTTTAAAATTTAAATCCAAAACTTTTCAGTTATACGTTCGATATTTAGTTGTATAATCAATGATGAAAGAATAAACTATATTAGAATTTGTTGAAATGACTTGCTTGTACGGAGAGGTATTAAGCTTAAAGCAGCTGCTTAGAGTTGACAATATAGTGAATGCTGTCAGTTTTCAAACGAATAACAATAATATTTTTGCACTGGTACTCAGGTAAACCTTTCAGTATTTTCATTATTTTATAAAATTATTAAAATGTGGCTTATCGAGTAAGAACCTTGTAGCATTCATTTTGGTTTTATGTTAACAGTAGTAACGATCTCATACTTTATTGTGACCACGCTCCTCCATCTCTCAAATGGTTGCCTTGGCCCAAAGATGATGGGAAAAAAATTGTTTCCTTGGCATTTAAATCTACTAGTGAAAAGCTACTTGTATGTGGTAAGTACGTTGTACATTCATGATGTTATAACTATATTCATTTGTATAGCCTGTAAACTTCACTGAAGTTTATATATTTCAAATTTAAATTTAATAGTTTGATTATAGAATTGTTAAAACTGCTACTGAATAAATGATAAATATGTTTAATATTACATGTTTATATGTTAATAATATTTTAGGGTTTGATTGTACTTTATATTTGGTGTTTGTTCGTGAAATTTTTGAACCAAGAGATGGTGATCGAAGAAATAAGGTAAAAATTATAAGACCAGCTCCCGGGGAACCTACTAGTTCTTTAAATCCAACTGCAATAACTTGGTGGACTCCTGTAGTTCCAACATATTCAAGGTAAATTTGTTTGTATGACACATCTTTACTTGTATTTGCATAATGTTTGGTATTAATTAATAATTATTGTTTAATTATAATTTCTAGTGATATTGGTATTGTTGGAGGAAATATAGGAGAAATTGTTTTTGTAAATCTCCGTACTGGAGCTTGCCTTGGATCTACTTGTGTAAAATGTTCTATAAAAACTTTAGAAATATTAAACGAATCGTGTTCCAATACAGTTTGGTTGATTGTAAGTTTAATATATTACTTATTATATTTTATTTACATAATTTTTATGATTATTGTAATATGTTTCTTAGATAGTTAGTAGTAATGGAGATCGTTCGAAATTATTGCTTGAAAGTTTAGATGTTGGATACTGTTGGCTAAATCCCAAACCACATAGTGTACATGATAAAACAACCAAGTATGACTTATTAGATAATTATTGTTTGATTTAATTTATTTATTATTATACATTTATAATACAATTAAGGCCAAATAATGCATTGAATATGGATACCATTGTTCCTGTTATATCAAATTTTCCTTCTACAAGAGCTAGATTATTGGGATTACGACAACTATTTATAGAAAAATTATCTGCACCAAAAAAACAAAGATCCGTGATTAATTGTGTTCAAAGTGGTATTTATTATATATTTATTCTTGGTTAACACTTTTATCGTCAATTTTAGTTGTAAAATATTTATAAAATATAAAATTATATATATAATTAGTGCCGAATGAAGTAAAACATCCAAAACGAAGTTTTTCATCTGATACAATCACTTCTGGATGTTCTTGTCCTAGTACTGGCCCATCACCTGAACCTATTGCTAACGTGGTTGACATGAAATCTAATGTACAAAGTCATTGTGGTAAACAAACTATTGTGAGCTTTTGTTCTAATCATATTTTGGTAAGTTAAAAAATATTTTATAAAGAAAATTATAAATATTAAAAATATTGAATTAAAAAGATGTATTTTTCTTTAACAATTCAATTTAAAATATTTTTGTTGTACAAATTGTATTTCATAAATTTTCATATTTATAGGTACATGCTTCTGGATTTAACACTAATCAACCTTTAGTGTACAAGTTATTTAAAGGAGGAGACATTGATAAGTTTTTATATACTGATCAGTTTATATTTACTTCTGAAAATGGTGGTACTAAGTTGAGTGTTTTCTCATCTAATCTTTGCCAACTTAAAAGTGATATGGTAATTTATTTTTAAATATTTTGCAATAATCATTTTGCACTAAATGTATTATTGACATTATTTTGCAGGAAGATGACAAAGAAAAAAGTCTGTTGGGTACTTTTTATTTTAATAATGGAGAATTAATATTGGATATGTTTAGAGTATTGGGACGAAAAGTAATAATTATTTAAATTATTATGTTGATTTTATAATTAATGTATATTTGTGTTTTTAGACAAAAGAAATTTTAGACGTTTCTCAAAATATATCTCCCAAAAATAAAAATCGTTCCACAATTAATAAAAAAAAAAAGTGTGATCGACAACATACTCGAAAAGATAATACTGTATCTGAATTGTGTGCAATTGTTACTAATTGTACATTATATTTTTTGAACTTAAGGTGAATAAGGCAAATTGATTTTTTATAATTTAATGTAATTTTTAATCATTTAAGCATTTACATTGAATTTTGTTTTAGTATTAAGCCAGAAGATATAATATTTAAAAATATTATGGCTGGTGCATTAGATCGTGCAAATAATTTGTCAGAAGCATTTGATGTTGATATACGACCTATATTGGAAAAAGCTGCCGATCAACAACTTAGTGCTAGAAAATTTGAAGAAGCTACTCTACTTTATCGGTTATCAAAGGTAAATAAATTATTAATTTATACTTTAATTTAGAAAAGCACTATACTATTTTGTGCACATTGAATGAGGTCTTAAATGATGTTACGTTCTTCAGTGTTTGTAAGCTACTCTAAATTAATATTCCATTGGTAGTAGTTTGTGACAGTTGTCAGTATATAATAATAATATAATAAATCATGGTGGGATAAGTACAAACTAATTTTACTTGTTTTTATTAACTGCTCAGTGAAATATTATTCTGAATAGAATATAGTAATTTATTTGTACATGTTTATAACTTGTTTAGTTCATCTTGATGACTTAAACATTTAGTTGTCTGTAAACTACTTTATATAGTTAACAATATTTTTTTTCAAATTTTAGTGGTCGATAAGTGTTAATATATTAGTCTAGTTATTCATAACCATGATTCCAATTCTTACTGTGTTTAAAAAATGTATGTATAATCTATTCATTTATATTACAGACAAATCCATTAAAACGTGTTCTTAGATTGGCTTCTTCTGGAAATACAGACAAAGTTGTTCTTTTTGTTAGTACACTTTTAGAACAAGCACATCCAAGAGATCTCACTGCTTTAGAAAGGCTACATATATCAAATTTAGCTGTAATGAGCTATACAGAGCAATTATTACGTGCTACCAACCGAGAAAAAACAAGACTCGAATCTAAATTTTTGTAAATAGACATAATATATTATATTGAATTATCTCGAATATTTTATTTTTAATTAAAAAACATTATCTTTATGATATAGGCGTTTATTATCAGAGAACAATCATTACGATGAAGTTTTATGTGTTAATATAGTTGGTCAAAGTCGTTTATGCAATGTGTTAAGATTTTTAGCAGTTGAAAGAGGATTACACAATGAAGTTATTACAGTTTTAGTCAGCTTAATGAGCCAACAATCTTCTGATAGTCAATTCTTGCACTGTAAGTAATTTTCTTCTAAATATTAAAGAATTTGGTTACTGTTATGTTTGAAATTTTCTTTTTATGACCTGTGGTGACTGCCATGGTTAACATACTAAAAATAATTGGTAGACTACATTTTTCTAAATATTTCTATTTGGTGACTATATTTTAATAGAATTACAATTTTTAATAATGATTTGGTCAACAAAATCATCTTGACCATAGATTCGCATAATTTATATTTATTCTTAAGATATACCCAATTATATTATAGTAATTAAAGTTAATGGTAATTAATTGTAATTTTAACTCCAACTTGAGTGTGAACATTTTTTATTAATTTAATATTACAATTTTATTTTATACTAAAATAAAGAAATTATGGTTTGTATAATCAAATTTTTTAATAAATAAAAATTAATTTCTAATATTCACCTAAATGATTTTTTTATATTTTTAAAAATAAACTGTTGTTTTAGTAACCGAAGGATTTTGGGATTTAGTGTCTGAATCAATTTTTACAGAAGTATTAGTTGCCTGTAATAAATTTACAACACTTCATTCTAAGTTTGTACAGGCAAATTTGCATAATGTTTCTCAAGATGTTCTTTTGGTAAGTTTTGACAATGGTACATTACTATACATGACACATAATTTTTTTAATATTGTTGTATCTACTTTAGAAACTTAAAATACTTTATGACCCAACCAACCCCGCTTTGCGACCAATTTTACGCAAGATATTCCAATTTAAAAATGAAACCGAGTCTATATCTGAACAAGATAATAACGTAAGTCAATTATATCAATTTTTTTTTAATAAATGTAGTATAAATTTACCATTTAAAAGCTATTTAGCTGTTTGAGTACATTTAAAATGTTAAAAAAATATTGAAGCTTATAAAACAGTCTAAATGTTCAATATTTTATAGTTTGAAAATTGAATATAAACAATTATACTTTAACAAATTACATCAGTTGTTTTTAAATATTTACAATTTATGTTACCAAATATTTTTCAGCTGAATAATTCTATTAAAGAATGGTTAACCACTTACTTAATGATTATATCCAGACTATCTTCAAATCAATATTCAGATAATTTTATGGAATCTGTATCATATTCTCACCAACCTATTTCTAATGTCTCTAATTTTGAAAATGAGGTAGAACACAAGTCTAGTCTTGGAGCTGGATGGGCCCATGCAGCTCATATACGTAACCATAAACTGTATACTTGGGGACATTCATCATATGGTTGTTTGGGCGTTGGACCACACATGACTAAAACTACTACTCCAAATCCAGTCTCTTGGTTTGTTTACATACGTGTTGAAGTTATTCAAATAGCATGTGGTCGAAATCATTCATTAGCTCTAACTACAAATGGAGTAAGTGTTATTTTAAATACTAAAATATTTTATAACTAAATTATAAATTACATAGGTTTATTCTTGGGGATCAAATCATTATGGGCAATTGGGTACTGGTCGTCGTGGTCAAGCTCCATATCCAATGTTAGTGGATAGTTTATCAAATGAGTTGATAGTAAGTGTTTCTGCTGGCCAATATCATTCTTTAGCCATTTCTGCAAGTGGAAAATTGTGGACATGGGGTTGGGGTGTTTATGGTCAACTAGGTCATGGAGCTATCGATGATTGTGAAAAACCAAAACTATTGAAAACATTAGAAAATGAAGTAATTTTATTCATTAAAAATAAAATAGATTGATTTAATTAAAGATGAAATATTTTTAGAATATAATTAGTGCATATGGAGGTTATTCACATAGTATTATTCTTACAAACAATGGAAAAGTGTTCACTTTTGGTTCTGGTTCATTTGGTCAGTTAGGTAATGGTAGCACAACTAAAATTACTAGTCCAGTTCCAGTATATGGACTCCCTGAACCAATTAAGTCTATTTATACTGCTTATTTTCATAATGTAAGTATAACTCAACATTTTATAGTAGAAATAACAACAGTAATATTAAAATTAAAAAAATATTTTTTATCTTAAGTTAAAAAAAATATTTATTTATTCCGAAGTGACATAAAATATTTTACAAAATCAATAATTGTATATTAAATATAATACAATATAATATATTTATAAATGTTGAATGTAATGGTGTGGTTATATTTGAATAAATAATAAGATACAATATCATTATAAACAATCAATATTTTTAATTATTATCTATTATTTAAATCATTTAGTTAGCTTTAAGTGATGTTGGTCGTTTATATACTTGGGGTAGTAGTCCACAAGTACTTCGATTTCATGCACAATCACAAAAACGAGCTAGAAATCAACTTATATTAAATGAAGGCGATCAAGTAAGTTAATTTTTTGTTATTTTTATTATTATTATTAATTAATATATAAATGGCTTTGGCATTAAGGGAGATGATACAGAAATTGATGCCTTAACTGCTGATGATGGCTTATTACATTTAAGTCCTACACTTGTGGATACATCTCATATTTCTGGAGACATTTTTCAAGTATAATTAAATTATACAGTTTTGAAATAAAACAATAATAATATAATGATTCAATGTTTAGATGTGTTGTGGCTGCCACCATTCAGCTGTTATTAGTACAGCAGGAAAATTGTACACTTGGGGACTTAATTTAGATGGACAATTAGGAGTGTCAGGTATACGTGAAAGACTTGTTCCAACTTTAACATTAGTTGGTCCACCTTCAGTTGTAGTAGACTCATCATCAACTAGCAGCTCATTAATAAAAGAAGTTAGATGTGGGGCTGATTTCACATTAGCTTTAGATACAGCTAATAAACTTTGGGGTTGGGGTAGTAATCACGAAGGACAAGTAAGTATTTAGTATTTATTCTTTAAATAAACTTTAAGTATTGATTATATATTATAATATATTTTTTTTTAGTTAGGTAAAATTCCAGAAGAAGACTTAGCTAAGACATTATTAGATGGTAAAATGGTTATGATAAAATCAACTAATAAAGTAATTAAAATTCAGCATGGCACTGTAAATAAGTTGGACTCTCCAATTGAAATAGTATTGCCACAATTAAGATTTTCATTTTCCAACATCAAAGATATACTTTCAATTCAGGTAAATTATATTTATTATATTTAGATCATTAATTATTTATGTGATTGGTTTTCTAGGTTAAACGATGTATTAATTTTCCTGGTCTACCTTCATTTGAGTGTTTTCTTGAAAATCTGAATAGTTTAAGCAGTTTATATGGTATAGATTATTTGTTACAGTATGCAATAGAGTGGTTTTATCCTTATTATAATATTTCTTCTGTAGTATCAATGGTAAATATGTTTAATTAAAATTATTTAGTATAATTACTTAGAATATTTTATTTTTAGTGTCTTGAAATGAAAAACCATCAAGCAATTAGCAAAATTCGATTGATTAATAATGAACCTTCTATAGCATTGTTTCATCAATTTGAAGCATTTGTAGAAACAAGAGACTACGGAGAAATGTTTGGATTTAATATTGAAGGTGGTCATGAAGAGCGGGCTTCAACTCCTCTTACACCATCTGAAGGCTTCACTATTCATCTTGAGGAAGGGGAGCTATTAACTTCTCTACCAGAATCATTTGCATTACGCATGGCAACCGAAGAAACCATTGTAAAAGAATGGCCTGGAATTACTAAACTTTCTCAGATGTTTGATTATTATTTCAAATTTCTTCTAAAAGATAATTTGGTTTCATTTTTACATGAAGTATGTATTACAAAAAAAAAAAAAAAATTAAATCTAATATTTATAATAATTATAAAAATGTAAATATATTATTATAATTATGTTATAGTATCTTACATACTGGTTGACTAAGTCTTTCCCAGTTGATGCATTAGAACAGTTCTTAATGGATCGATGGGACCAACTTAATCATTCATTAGGAATTTTGTTATTATGGTATGTTATGGCAGTTGGTTTCTTATAGAAATTATATCTAAGTTACTGTGAATGTCTGCAATTGGTTAATGACAGTCACCAGGTGAAAGTTTAAAAATTAAAATAATATAGACATATTTAATTTTGGTTAATGTTGACATAAGTACGTATTTACACATATTATTATAGTATTATAGAATATAGTATTTAAGTTGAATATCTCTTATAGGTAAATATTATAAAATAGAAACAACATATGTTTAATTAAATCAACAAATTATTGTTATTATTAATATTATCAAACAATATTATATTTAAATAATATTAATATTTAGATTATGATTATTTCACTATACAAAAAATTATTATTTTTAAAAAAACAAGAAAAATTATTTTACTTATTACAACATGACAAACTATCATGACATTTACTACTACATAAAGTGCCAACAATTCTATAGACTACGGCTATACTTTTTTTTTGGTACACTTTGTTTTATAATTACATCGTGTACACTTTTACCTATCAATTGATGGATTTGATGCATAACATGGAGGTTATTAAGATATAATAGTAGTTGGGATATTTTTAAAAGGATTTAATAAAACATTTTATCGAAATTATTAACTTGTACAATATCTTTTACTGCATAAGATACTGTATTATAATTGTGAAGCTCCCGTTATTTTAGATTAAATGATATTAGCATTACCGACATTCACCAATATGATTGTATAAATCTTGATATTCATTAGTGAATATCTTACATCACAAATTTAATCAATATGGAAACATTCACCAATTGCAAACATATTCACATTCACAGTAACATATACGTGTATTTATTTATTTTTTAATTAAATTTTCATTAATTTCAGTAATAATGATGTATCAAAAGCCTGTGACCTCAATGAATTGAATATAAAAATTATGGACCCAAAAAAAATTTTAAAATACTTTTCTGTGAATTTTTGTATGGAACTATGTTCATCTGTTTCAAAAAACTTACAAGCTAAATGTTTGTTTATCATTTTTATTTATTATATATATTTAATATATATATATATACATATATATATCATAAAATTTATTTATTTTTATAGCTGAAGATCAAAGAGACTTTATACAGTTATTAGCTACTGTTACTAATTCACCAGGTTCTGCATGGATTGAACCAGTATCAGAAACTAAAACTGAAGATTTACTAAACCGTTCAATACAAATACTTAATACAGATCACCTGCAACCATTTATGCACTTAGAATTTCAAGTATAAATAATAAATTTATTTCATAAATTGTGTGTTTGATAAATTTAAATTTATTTTGTAGGATACAGAAATTTTGGGGAATACATTGTTGGCATATTCTTGTGGTCATCGTTATTTATCAAATGAACAATTTAATAAAGATTCTCAACAGGTTGTTGCTTCTTTAGATCATCTACCCAATACTGCTACAGCTGTTCAATCAGTTCTTCAAGATATTAGTAATTCGGCTTGTCCAAATTGTGTATATGAACAAATAAATAGTCTTATTTAAAGAGATTAATTTTAACATCATTATTTATTAAAATTTTACTATGTATTTTAATTTAGTGTTTATAAATGTTTTCAATTGAAATGATCTAGTCCAATTTAGAAAATTTATACTTTGTTTAAAATTTAGATAAAATATTTTTGTTGTACAATTATTTGTGTTTGCTTTTGTTATAGTAATTGATAAATATATATACATAATACATTAATGTATTATATATAATTCTAAAATAAAATAATACTAAGCTATTTTTATTTGTATCACTTATTAATTATTGTAGTGATATTTAAGGCAAAAAAGGTAAAGCAAATGCCTCTTTTTTTCCATGATTTTTAGTTATTACAGGAGTTTCCTTATTTTCAACTGTCCATAATGGTTTTAACCCTAAATTTATAACTGGTTCATCTTTCTGATCATACTCTTGACTTAGTTCTTCTAATATTTTAGGGTTATTTGTCACCATGCAACATGCTCTTAATGTAAAATAATATATAATTTCCACTCCGCTCAACAAACTGAAACCTAAAAATAGACCTGCTATGCCACCAAAAGCCACTATAAAAAATGTAAAATAATAGTAAATTAATATTTAACAATTATTATGAGATTATTATACTAACCTAACAAATCTACCCAACCAAATAATACTTCTCTTCTGTACCTCACCATTGGCCATGATACAAAACTTATTTCTAGAGGTTCTTCGAACTGATCAGTCCTAATAATAATTGTTTAGTCTAGCACTTTCATTAATTATAATTTACATTTTATTATAATGTATCAACTATTAACATACTGAGCATCTTGAAGTTTTTCTACTTCGTAAACTGTGTTCATACAACCCAATTCACATGGACAGGCAAGTCCGTTTAATATTTGTTCTAAAACATATTGATTAAATCAATAAATTTTGTTAAGAGAATATCATACCCTTTATTATGTTATCTTCGTTTTAACGCAGTGTTTCCCAAAGGGTGTGCCGCGGCACACTAGTGTGTCGTGAAATTTGAAAGGTGTGCCGCGACAACTTGAACTTTTTATAAAAATATCCGATATCATTATATACCTATTATTCGATAAGTAGATTATATTTATCCAAAGTGTGCCGTGACTTATAAAAAATAATAATAATGTGCCGCGATGGGAAAAAGTTTGGGAACCACTGTTTTAACGCATACCTACTATACCAAAATATACGTTCAGCATGAGCAGTTCCAATTACGACATTTAGTATAATACATATTTTAATGAAATTACGTACTTTTTAACTTAAAGATAAGCGCACAATACGTGTTTTCTCGTCAGTTTCTTACTGCATTTTAATTTTTAAGTGAATATTAAGCCATTTTTAGATAGGTATTAATATTTTATTTACCTATCCATGACATGTTTAAAAAATAAATAATGTTTCTAGTTTTAAGTTTAATAATAGATCATGTATTTCTTAATATTCAAGCAAAACACAGAAAATTGAAATTACTTACTAAATGTATATATTTTGATATGATAATCAGATAATGTATTAGTAATACGGAGAAAACACATGCAGGTACGACATCCTCTTAAATAATGATTCTGATTATTTTAATTTAGATATTATTGATAGGTATTAATATGTTTAGATTATTGTGAAAAAGTAAAGTACTAAGTTTTACTATACTATATAGTTATATACACAAGTATTAAACCTTCGATACAATCTAAACAATATTAAATAAGTAGGTAGTTAATTGTAAATACATACTAAGATTTTTACCAATACACTTCAGTCCGTCCAAATTGCAATATTTATATCCATCTGAAACAATAGTAGGTATTAAATATTATTGTATTTTTCAATAAACTGGTGAAATTTAAAATTATAATATGCAGATTATTTGAGAAAAAACTGAAAACTTCAAAACGTGTCTGAAATAAATTCAAAATAATTAAAATTATAACGCAGGGAAATTTAGTGCACGTAGTAATTAATAACACGTAGTAATTTTTTTATGATTGAACCAGGCACGTCGTCAAGGGGGGGGCCTTAGGGGGCCTGGCCCCCTAAGAAATGTCAGTGGCCCCGGACTGGCCCCCTTGATTTTTATTTTTAAATATTATGGTGTGTAATATAATTGTCCCAAACCGACTAAATCCTAAATGTACATTATATGGTACTCCATATAGTTAAGTTAACGATCGTATAACAAAAATTAAATTCCGAGATTTTATAAATAGGTATTCGTCAATAATACAAGATAGACAATAATACGTCTACTAATAGATTGAAAACTAGGAACTCCAAATACGGGTATCGAACGCACATTTGATAAACA
>VUJU01006117.1:0-11386 GCA_009835225.1 Aphis craccivora
CATAATATAATCACATATTAAAAACCAGATCGTTGATTATAGTAATTATAATAATAATTGTATACTAATTGAGCCGCACACCTGCATAACTAAAATTAAATAAATTATAGTAATAATACTAAAAATATAGTTTTACATTGAAAACTAATAGTTTATCGTATATATTTTTATTAATTTGAATAATTTGATGTATTTACTAGATTTTGATCAAGTACGTACCTATGTAATATAATATGTTATGTCACATCTCGGATTCTCAGGTGTTTACTGTTTACATGTTAGATCAACTATTACAGAGAACTTAACATCAAATCAAGCGTGGCGATGGCCGAAGTATATGATATCAAACGCTTAGCTTGTTTGATTTTTATTCAAAATGATGGTAGGTACAACTGCAATACTATGTATATTTATAATATATATATAGGGTGATATTATTTTATCAAAATATGACACTCAATATTTCAAAACCTATAAATGTTTTTGGAAATATTTTTTTCATATAATATCTCATCGAAAATAAACTAAAATTTTTAAAATTGCTTACCTTTTTTGAATGACAACAAAAATTTTGAATTTCATGTTCTGAAAGAGAATATTTTTAGAGTATTTTGGTACACAAAACTCGAAATTTGGACGAGTACTGAGTAGTTAATGAATTATAAATATTAGTTTAGTTGAACGGAGTGAAAGAGTGCGAGAATAATATGCAAATGTTGGCTTAGTAGTTTAGTACTGCTACGCTTACTTAAACTTTAAATACCTACCTACTTATATAATTCATAAACTACTCGTTCGAATTTCAATTTTATATATCGAAATACTTCGAAATTCTACTTTAGAATATGAGATGAAAATATATGTTGTAATTCAAACTAGTAAAAAACTTTAAAAAATATAAAGATAAAAATATTTAAAATAATTTCTTTTATTCCGACTGAAAATTAAGTAATTCAAATTTTTTTAAAAACGTTAATCGACTATTATTAATAAGTGTTGACCTATAATACCTAAATGAATATCACTAAGCTGGTAAGTAATTAAATGCGCAATAGTCGATAATAATATTTAATTTCAGAATGGTATATTTAAAAATTTAGGCTCCAATATCGAATAAGTCGATTGGACTTAGATTTAATCATCCTAAATTGGTTGTTACATATTATTTGTTGTTGTATTTAAACCTTAAAGTAATCGGCCTCCTTCCCATCATCCTCGTCGTTTGTTTTAACTATTACTGCCAGCCATTAAATATTTTATTACTATTTTGTGCCTAATAAATAAATTAGAGTCTTTAAAACTACAATCATTTTATTTACTATTTATATTTTATAACAAATTTATTGTAAATATGATATAATTATCGTAATTTAATAATGATGGCGCCGCGCCGTAGGTTAACAACTACTCCACGACGGTGATGATAAAATAAAATAATACACGGTCGTATATATTTCGCCGACACGGGGTTTCGCGTATTTTTCTCCATACATTCAGACGGATACGGGATAGGATCCTAATGGTTTCGCTTGGTGGCGACAACGGCTGAGATAGGTCAAAACCGTCATCGTAATTCGTAGGTATATATGGTATATCGTACATGGGTACACATATTTAAATACATACCCGGCCAGTAAAAATGTCTAAAACATCATATATAATATAATATACGACCGTTGAAAACCGGACTAAAAACCCAAATTTTATATCAGTAAACAATAATAATATATCTTTCAAATTACAAACACTTGGTCGTTGGTATTTTTCAGACCTCCGTATCGTGAAGCGGTCGTTAACACACACACATACTTAATATACATATACTATACGTTACGTCCCTTTTGACTTGCCGGGAGAGTCATGACCACCGCCGAGTCCTTAGATGTCCTTAAAATAAATGCGTTTTTGTGTGTTTTTGGACGTATTAGCGAGATATTTGTATTTAAAAAAAAAAATTAATTTATGTGTCGAGACGGAACGTTATGCCGAAATAAACAAGAGTGCGGTTGAAATTACTGTACTGTAAGTTACCTAATAATATTATGCAGCGTGATGTGTGTGTGGTTAATTAATTTTTAAGTATTATAATATATATAGGATAGCGCGAAGTTAAAAAATAATAAAGTGTAAAGATATTTAAATTGTACGTATTTTTTGCACATTTTATCCTATGGTACTTGTATAGTAACAGATATAATCGTTTATATCCGACACGAAAATATCATTTATATAACTAATAAAATTAATAATCATATCATTTTATTGCGAACTATTTTTTCGATGATTTTAATTAGAGCTTGTATGTTAAATGTATACATATATTATATTGTATAATATGATTAAATTGCAGAGTATAAATCGCTGTCTGTTGTAAAACATATATAATATGACCTACGAGTCTTTCGACTATCAGCTAGTGAGATAAATACACTTAAAAAGTTAAGACACTCTGTCTTTACATTGTAAGTACTTTGTATCTACTTATAATATATATAATAGAATCCAAGGTTATAAGTATTAATGAGTTTATAATTAAAATTAAGTAAAAAGTTAAATTAATATTAAATAAGTTAAGCATAGTTTTGTTATTTTATTTATACTAATATTAAAAAAATTTAAAATTGAAAGCTGTGGTTGAGTGCCTGATTATCAGACATCACCGGTATAAGTTAATTTTAGTGTAGGTATTTTGGTTCATTGGAAAATCTACCATATAAATTTATCAAGAAAATCAAATCAAATAAATCTGTGTATTTATATTATATTATAATTTGTAACCCAGTAGGTATCTTATAAATCGGAAATATTAAATATTAAATAATAGTATAATATTATAACATCTATAACACATACAAATGAGTAAACTGATATTTTAAACTTTAAATCGAATATCCATAACCCAAAATATATAAGGTATATGTATAAAATATATTATATAATATATATATTATATTCGATAACCGATGGCGCTGTCAATAAACAAACGAAATTCGAGTGGTTAAACACGCACGTCCGTCGACAATGAAATAATTCAATAGAATAAAATAATTACGAAAAAAAATATAGTGCATATAAGACGCAGTATTATTATACATTAGAACTAGTAATATGCTGCTTGATTGTTTCTCAACGTTTTTAAAGAGTGAAGATTTATTTGAAATGTATAATTTTAAAATCTAGAAAATAATTTTTTTTTCTTTTTGTAAATTCTGGTAGTATGAGTTTGATTAGTATTACTAAGAAATCAGGATGTTGCCAACTAAAGTAGATATAGTGTAACGGATAACAAGAAAAATTGTGATTAAAAAAAAAAAAAAAGATTAATGTTTTTCTTAGTCCAAGTATTTATATATGTGTTTTTACACATTGTAGGAATTTTAATGCAAAGGCATCTTTTTTCTTGTGTTTTAAAACGTTGCTCCGCTAAGTATAAAATGTGTTTTGGGTGATACTAAGAATTTTTAATTAATCTTTTTTTAGAGTATTTTTTGACGATTTTAGTGTATTTTCTTAGTTTTTAGAGCATTTTTCTTAATTTTTTTTCATTTTAAATGAACGAAAATTGTTGCGATTAACAAGATACTTTCTGCAAACTGCCGACGGTACGAATAATAAATTATATAGCACGATAAGTTATCGTCGATAACAATTTTATCATTGCTAGTCCTTGATAAGTAGGTATTACTGAATTAGTATAACCAATTAGTACATCCGGAATTAAACAAGTAACAAATACTATAAAAAAAAAAATAAATAAATAAATAATACCTATATAAAATATTTTTTTCAATTTTTAAGCTATAGTAAATGAATTTTTAAGAACATTTTTTGATATTTTTTAGGGCATTAAAATCCCAGCCCTAGTAATAAATATGTACCTAATGTTATTAATTTTAAATGTTAATAAATACATAAAAATTAATTTTATTTAATATAAATTTAATTTTTCTTATTATTCTGTAATAATCAATATTATGTTTACTGTAAGACGTGTTTTTATAAACGACGAATCATGGCGTTCTAAACGGCTAAATCCCATCCTGCCAGTCTCTGAATTCATATTTATATATGAATACTGTGTATATTTATACTTCTTATAGAAATATTAGAACATATAACGTACGTGCACTTTTTAGGGTTGCGATTGTATCGTAAAATTCGTTTTAACTTAAAAATAGTAGTATTTTATATGAACAGTTTATCCCTGTCTCACAATGGTCTGGTACCGAGTCTCCTATTCGTATTCTTAGGACCAAGATATTTTAATCACAATTGTGTACATAGTATAATTATAAGATTATACTATACGCAATATTTCAATAACATAATATAATAATATGACTAATATAAAATACGAGCAATAAGCATTAGAACATTCCGCGACTACCGTTTGTGCTGAGGAATTTATGACTGCTGATTAATAATAATAATATTAATAAAAAAAATCAGTCGACCAAACAAAATTCGAAAGATAGAAAAAAATATATAAAGTATAGTTATACGAACTTCAAACAACAATTGTATAGAGTATATTATAAGGCGCTATATGTATATATACACTCGTATACTCGACGACCGTATAGCGTCGACCTTGAATGCAAGTGCCGAGCAACGTACAATGTGTACATCTTGACTTACCTACATGCACATTATGCACCTTACTTTTATAGTCGAATGTACATTATATTATGATGTTATATAAAATATAATATATCACTCGGAAGTGTGTAACGCATTTTGTGTTATACATGTGTGCTTGTCTGTGCTATATAGTTTTGAGGTCGAGCGACGGCTGCAGCAGTAAACAACAACACAACATTATTATTGTATCATGCACTCGTTCAAAAAATCATAAGTTATAATATTATGCACTATGGAAATATGTGGAAAATAAACGAAAAATGCACAGTCTACAGAGTGATTCACCTCTATTGTTCCCTTAAATAATTCTGATTTTTGCAATTCTTAATATATCCTAAGACCGCATACGCATTTTTAAACTATTGAGGTATTTGTATTGGGTACTTCAGAAGTATCTTATGGTGATAAACCATAATTCATTTTTTAACCATTTTTCATTGTTGAAAAATTAAAGAATACATCTCTATAGTCTATTATAGGTCACTTCTTAAAGTAGGTAGTACAAACAATTTAAAGAACTTGGAAGTTAAAAAAAAATTAGATTTGAATAGCTGCATTACGAAAGAAAAAGGGGTGATCATGATTGGCGTATCACCCTGTATAAATAAATCAAATTAAAATAATATATTATATAATATAATATTGATTTCATATGTTACACCATAGTATTTTCTTTTTTTTTTACGAACGATAAATATTTTTTATCTTTATAATATTATTCTATGTCAATCGGAGTTGTATTATGTCACAGACTCCTAGGAACACTAGATATAACTTACGTCATAAAATTAATATTGTTCCGCTATTTTCTTGATTAGAAAATGTATATAGTTATGCAAGTATAAGCTAGGTACTGATGTATAATTAAGTGCACAATTTTTATTGCCGTATATATATATATATATATTATATATTATATTACTTCTTTGGACCGAATAAGCCATAGTCATGGTTTTACGATGAAAAGATAATGATATTAAGCGAAAACGCCCGGTAGACGATTTTTTTTTTTTAAACCGGATGCACTGGACAAGCCATGGGGTAGTTGATATAATAATTGTAACGTAAGTATGTATAACTTAGGTAATATTCACGAAACACAGTGAAGTCAATATTACGTAAAAGCGCGGGAAAAAAATGCACCCATGTAGGTACGATGTCATTGTAAAATGATACGCCGTCCGTGAGAATTGCATTTTGGAAAAACGCATATTATGCGTATAATGTCGCCACTCCGCCGCCGCGCACCACCACCACATCATTCATCGGTCACACGCCACAAACGCACTCACCGCCGAAACGTGTATCGCCGACCCGTGTAATATATTGTTATTATTATTATAACATCATATTAATATTTTTATCGTGTATCCAAACCGTTAAACAGAATATTATACCCTTTTATTTATTGAGCCGTGAGTTAATACAATTAAAAAAAAAAAAACAGTTTTATCTTCATTATAGTACCCTGGAATTCAATATTAGGCGGATATTGGGGGGGCTTAAGCTTAAAAACGTAATCAAACCACACCAGACGGTTGAACCGTTTAAAAATATGTGTTTATACATGGATAAGAAAAATATGTTAAGCCCTCCAAAGAATATGACCAATTAACCACTTATATGCCCGGAAAGTAGAATACTACCATACATTTTTTTAAAAAACCCAGCACGGATACCACGGATAATTCAAATTAAAAAAAAACAAATTGAATTTCATAAATCGATGATTCAGTATTTGGTATTAAAAAAAAACCCATCGATTAATCGACAGTGCAGGTATCCGCTGACCGCTATTAAAAGAAATAATCGAACAGTCTAAGATTATGGGTGGCGTCTAAAAAATTGTCTAATAATGATTTTTACTTGCATATTTTCAAGCGTAAGTAAGCGGGAAAATGAACAAAATCCGTATAGGTTACCATGTGGTGAACGTGTCGTCAGCCAAGAGAAAACACGCGATTCGGCGTATACGCGCAGACGTCTCATCACTCGGGAATTTCACATTGTAAAAATAATCATAATCCATGTAGTGAGCCAATTTCATAACATTAATTCGTATCATTATAAAATAAAAATCTGAATTTCGAGCAGCGAAATGGTATCAAATCATAAGGTTGTATTATATAAATTTAAATTAGGTACCTACATTTTTCTTTTTGTGAGTTATAACGGGACGTCGGCGCTATAAAGGTAGCACATTAATAATTATCGTATTAGATTGAGATTAAACTTTTATACCTAATTCATCTATATTTAAACATTTTATGTACATTTTACAACAGTTAAAAGTTTAAAGTGATATGTTGTACCATGTTCATTAAAAAATACAATCGAAAAATTATGCACTAATGTGGTAATAACTATTATGGAAACTGACGTGTTATGATTATAATATGAAACAAATATTAAATAGCTGCTATACCAATATTTTTTCAATGAAAATTCACCAACTCCTTTAAATGTTAAATTTTAAACTTATAAATTATAAGTTAAAATTATAACTTCGGCTATAGAGTGATGTATACGACATTTTTTTGAAGCTCCATTTTAGATTGTCTAGGGACTAGGATGATCACAAATCATAACACTCATAGTCATATAGCTAATCATAACTATTAATTGATTCGGATATTCGACTTTTATAAATAATGTGTTTTGGGTTATGAAATTAAAAATGTAAAAATTCCTAAAAAATATTTTTTTTTTTCTAAAAAAACACGGGTACATTTGCTGAGAATTCAGAATAATGATGGTTGCTCAAAAAAAAATACCACCCTGTATATTAGTATATTATGTCTATGCATGCGCGTGCGTGTACGACGTGCAATCGTGTAGGAGGGTATTGCGTAATTTTACCGAAGATTTGACTTGTTATTTTATCGGAATATTTTTGGTATCCCTGGTTGCACGTGCGTTCGTCGTAAAACCGCGGACAGCGTACAATTTAATATTATTACGCCTAATGTCTATCTATACATAATATTATTGAATAGGTGTTGTTATTATGTACACAGTATATCACACGGTTTTCGCGGAAACGGTTAGAAGGCGAAAACAACACAGGCGGCGACGCGCACATAATATTATAATAATATAATATGCTGTATAATATAGCTGTACACAGCGATATAACGTTTTTATAGAGCCTAAGATCATGTTTAATATTGTATCTATATTAATATAATTTTATAAGTCAACCATTAAAACGATAAAAAATGACAACAGGAAAAACGAGATCACGTCTCATAGAATAATAATGAGATTTTCATCATTTTTTTTTTATACCTATATATAAAAAAAAAAACTTGATCCGGATTGAATTGGACCTCAATTTTTGGAATACCTTTCAGTCTGTATAAAGTATTTATTTTACAAAAAAAAAAAAAAAATTGAATATGACTATTCCACAAGTTGTGAAGTCCCTCCTCGTGAGGCAAGTTTTTGTAGAAATGTACAATAAACACGTCAGCTCGGACGCTCTTAACCCAAATATACGAGTAGATGACGTACGAATTATAAAGTTAATTCATTTAAATATTTTTAAAGTTAAATGCTAAACTAATTATTGAACCACAATGCTATAGAAAATAAAAAATGTTATTTTATCGTTTTTAACTTGACTGCCACGGAGACACGTAGAGTTAAGTGTATTTACTGCTAGACTATATGATCACCTAAAATTTAACAATATTGGACACACTTAGTACTTATAGATACAATTGTCATTTGAATATTTGATGTATAGGTAATTAGTACAAAAATCTATATGTCTATTTGGCTTTTTCGTTTCGTGTATAGAAATGCGCACACAATACACATATGCGTTAACACAAATAAGGATATTAATTATGCACTACCTATCTGTTTTCAGTTAAAAAAATATTAAGACTGATAAAATATAATAAATGCACTATGCGCAGTAAAATAACAAAGCGTTTTAGGATATAAACTGTTTTTAATTATTAATGTCATCGTGTTATAATATTATTATATTTTATACGTATCTATATGGCTATATAAAAATAAACTCATAGCAATCATCAGATAACAAAATTATTATTATTTTTTTTAATTAAAAGAGCTAATTTTATTTCATAACAGACATTAAATTTTTAAAAAGAAAATTCTGTATAGGGCGTCTAGAAAAAAATAACCCATACTGTATATTATACGTTTTAAAATGGGACCGCCTAATTGGTTAGGTCTTACCGTAGTTGCCTATAATGCATCTATATTCTATATATTAGGTAGGTACATCAAGTTGATTATATATTGTTTACAATTATTTTATTTTAATGTACAACACTATTATATTATAGTATTATTTGCTATTTGGCTATCTACAGTTGAAGGCGTGACGACTGACGAAGCAGTTGGATGAAGCCCGATGAAGGTGCAAGAGGATGACCGGCCCAGGCCGATTCGATTTTCCAATGCATTTTATCACATTGTGTAATCACGAAACAAACCTGATAACGTATGTGATACAATTATATATATATGTGGGGTACACACGTGTGTGTGTGAGAGATAAGTCTCCCAGGAGTAGTGAGTGTAGGTATAGGTATACAACTTAGAAATAATTAGATTTTTGTGGTTTATAGGTAGGTATACCGTATAGGTATAATAATAGTTTATATAGGCATTTTAAAAGGTATAATAATACCTTAAATTACTGTATAAAATCGTCAAAATACCCTACTATAAGAAAAAAAGATCAGAAAAAATTGAAATTATGATATTATAACTTATAATATTTACTGCATTATACATAAAAAACGGAGATAGGTCAAATGGTAGATGATGACTGGTTATTCAATTTGTTTATTTTTTATGAAAAGTGTAACTCAATAAAACAAATAATCGTATACAATGTTCACCAAATATAAAAAAATTATCGTTTCTTATTTACAATAACATTTTTAAAATACTTCGAATATTTTTGAGATATTTATAGGCATAAGAAATATATATAAAAAAAAAATGTTTTCCAATTTTTACGACATTGGATATTAAACTCGTAAAAAACTATTACTCTTTAAATAATTTTTGATGATTTGTTATATTCACAAAAAAATTATAATAAATATTTGAAAATTTCACCAAATGTTTATAATATAATTTTCATTATAATATGATGAAATGTTCACACTATTTTAACACTTTTGAGCTATTTATAGGCATGACAAATTTTCATTTTTTTTTTCTATAATTGTTGATAAAAAATTATTCGCTTTGTCAAGTTTTTGATAATTTAATACAAGATTCTATGTCAATTGTTCTCATATCTGTACCTATTATAACAATATTAAAAATACATGGGCACGATTTTTTTTTTATATGCATTTAAAGTTAGAATTTTGAAGAAATTCATTAAAATTGAAAAAAAAAATTGCTAACTCTTTTGTAGTTAGAAAATCATAGAAATTTTTCTTTTTACATTTAAATTTTAAAAATACAATAGGTACCTACCAACATAATTCCTTATAAAGTTATAAATATACTGAAACCAATAACCATAAAATCTAATAAATATTTGAAAGTAATTATTTTTTATAGACATTTTAAGTTTAAATTTATACTAAATTACTTATACATCTAAACGATAAATATTAATGTTAATTATTATGTTATAATTTAAAACATTATTCATGGGAATTTTTACGTAGTTATAGTATATGTTATTATGAATTTTTATTATTATATTTATTTTATGATATTTTTTATTTATTTTATGATATTATCCATTCATACTTTGAACAAGGCACGTAGCCTGATGCAGGATTTTATTTTTATATTTTTTTATATGGTGATAGGGGGTCTATATAATTTTGAACACAATTTTCATGTTTATTTTTTTTACATTATTATTGATATAATATATACCTAAGATATTTATTTTTAATTTTTAATATGACATGCAATATACCTACATGCCTTTTTTGGGGAAGGGGTGGGACGTGTGAACTGTTCTTTAAACCTTGATCACAAAATGTTAGCACTTGACCCACTAAAAGTTTACCACATCTAAAATATGCAGTAATATACATTTGAATATAATATTATGTAATTATATCAAAATACAACTGCCGCAGATATCGTATTTCAATGGTTCTACTGATACCGTTTGATTCAAGTGTTGAAACATATTATATAATTTAAATTATCCACCGAGTGATATAATTATATAAATAATTTATAATTTATTATACTGTTAAATTAATTGTTAAAAATCTTCGATGTGAACTAAAAATGATACATCTATCATTATGATCAACCGACTATCACATAATAGGAGTTAAAAAAATAGCGGAAACAATTATAACGGTTATGGATGGAATGAATTTTAGTATCGACTAGATGTTGCAAAAAAAAAACATATTTTATAAGTATACCATTAAATAATGGTAAACAGACAGTTTGTAGTGTTTGTACTATCTATATTGTTTGAGTTGCATATCGCGGACACTGTTCTTTGAACTAAACATTTTTTTAAATAGTACAAACTTTCTGCTATGTATATTGTATTACTTTCTGAAATAGTACAAACTGTCCGCCATGTATATTTAATTACTTTTTGAAATAGTACAAACTGTCCGTGGTTTTCATTTTTTGTGGGTGACCGTACAGTGTCTTACAACCTTAAATAATTATTCTTATACTAGGTTAGGGGTTTCCAACCCGTGGTACGCGTACCAGTAGTGGCAAGCGGAAGACTCGTAGGTGGTATGCAAAGAAATTT
>VUJU01006118.1:0-11385 GCA_009835225.1 Aphis craccivora
TTTTAATTTTGTATGAATAAATTAAAACTATAAGTAGTTACGTTTGCAGACTTGCAGTTAATATTTTATTTTTTATTAATTAATTATCTGCTATCTAGAATGAATCGACATAATAATTACTATGAAACTTGATGGTTAAAACTTAAAAGTTATAACATTATCTGATTTTGTATGTGGGATTTTTACAATAATTCAGGTTTAAATGATCCATGAGCATTTTTAATTTATACAAAACTTTCTAAAAAAAGTGAGTGCTGTCATAAAATACTAATACTTGGAACATGGTATTTCATATTTATGTAAATTATTACTCGACCAGTACCCGAGACTCAGGTTTTTAAAAAATTATTACTCGACCAGTACTCGAGACTCGGTTTTAACAGACACTGTTACTCGACAAATACTCGGTACCCGGTTTGTAAGTAAAAACTGTACCCGGAACACCTCTAGTTAATAACCTATACCTTTATCTTATCTATATAGTCGGCTTTTAAATTACACGATAACAGCTATATTTGGTTGGATTGCACTGTTGACGATTTTATTACGATTATTATTTTTCAAAATAGTAGTAGTTAATTTAAAAAAAAAACCTCGCCAAAATGTCGTATTTCCCTAGTCATCAGCAGTAATACTTTTGTGGTCATATATATATATTAGGGGTGGCCAAACACGAACTACTAAAAATATACTTTACCTTTGAGGATCGACTTCCATAGAAAATTTTTTTCATTGTTGAATAACTATAATTCTTAAGAAACATATACTTGTATTATAAGTGTATAATATGCACTTAAAATAAATTTTATAGTTAATGCCGCACCGAAATTTTCAGTGTCGATATATTATCTTCGCGTTGAAACAGCCGTACCAAAATGTCCTAGACCCGTCTTCTAGGTAATATTACCTTAATCTATTTTTCCAAGTCTACAATTTAAATAGTTATACATTTTATAGATTGTATAGTTCTAACAAATGTTATAAAAAAAAATTAAATAATTATTTTACATTGTATTTATTAATTACTAGTTACATAGTTGTTCTGCTGAAATTATTTATTATTTCAAACAATATATAATATGAAAATTTTAAGTAATTGAATTGAATTAAGTTCAAGTTGTCATAATAATAATTCATCAAAACTTCTATTAGTTGTACTTAAATATTTATTTTTCAATCATATCATATATTATTCTTAAATTAAAAAAAATATATTTATGGCAGTTGTACTCTGGATCATGGATCATATTACTGTATCGGAAAATAGGATTTTGAAGAATATATAAAATAATCAAATAAATTATTGACAATTGTGTGATATTATAAACGCTATACATATTGTAATTGTTTTACAAAAACAGTAATTTTACTTTTAGCGGTTTAGTACACATCTATGAATCATAATTAATAATATTATTCACATTTTTTTTATATTATGAATTTTGATAAAAACGCCTAAATGATATATTATTATAACTGTTTTATCATATTTTGTAAATAGCAAATTGAAAATTGACAAGCATTATAAACACAAAACAGGAGTATGTTATATGTTACACGTTTAACTAAGAATACAATATTGTTGTTGGTTAATATAATGCGATTACTAAATTTTATTGTATTATTTCTTAATATTATTAATATTTCGAATATAGTTATCAACAATTATTATAACATTTTATTTTATTTTTTTTTTTGTCTATAATTTTTTCCTATCTAATTTTTATGCATTATAATAATATGTTTATAATTGCATAATATGTAAACACGATTGATTTTACTATTCATATACGCAAATGATAAGTACTCAATAAATAACCACTAACGGCCTTACTTAAATGTGTTCCTAATTATAATCCATTTTTTGTTTGAGTTAACTGATGAACCGTAAATGCACCCACCGCAGAACCAATACAAAATTACGGCCTTATAAAACGTGAATCGGGTAATCAGATATTTCGACATCATTTTAACTCTTGGGTGGTGTTAGCCGTTGCATACTTGCATACAATCCTAAACTATAAATACTAATTATTTCAGCGTAATAGTATCAGTCGTTTTCGTGTATTTGTTGAATAAACAACAGTAGTTATTTTAATCAATATCTCTCAACCAGTTTAATATAAGAATATATTAAGAACTCACTATCGATGGCTTATATGTTACAGGTAAGTCAATAAAATACTTAATATAAAAGTATAGTAACGATAATATAGTTAAAATTTTCAATTTCACAGTTATATTATTATTTTTTTATCGATGTAATCATTTTTAACAACGGTTTCATAGTTGATATAGATTCTAATAGTAACAGTATTATAAGACTACACAAACATATTTAGTACCTAATGGAAAGTAAAACATTTTTATTTTTTTCATCTTTTTAAGATATACTGCAAGAGAATATATTATTTTTAAGCAAAACCGAGAATAACAAAATGTATTAATGTATTCGCGTGTGACATATCACATAAACTTTTTTACTAAAATATTTAATTATAAATTTCATTAACATAATTTTAACCATAATGATCAATCTCATACGATATCTAAACATGTAAATTGTTTAACGCGCGCTCGTGTGAATTCAGTTGACTATGCATAAGGAGTAATATATATTATTTTTCATTAAAATTGCTCCAAGTCTTAGTATAATAGTACCTTTACAACTGTATAGTGTATACTCACACAAAATCTCACCATATTAAAATATACCGTTATAAATAGTAATCGAAATAAACGATAAGCACGCAAATTGCATGATATACGTCATTTCATGTGCGTCTCTGTGAAAGCGTGCGAATTTCAAACGTAAAATGTAAAATTTTCTAGATTGTTGTGATCGCCCTGAGCGCGCTGATGACATTGACGGCAGCACACTATGATGCCACATCGTACGCCTATTACCACCCGATATTCCATCACACCCAACACCACGGGCACGACTATTACGTACGTATAACATAGTGTATACCCACAATTAACGTGGGTTATTATTTGTGTACTCAAACGACGATAATATAGTTATACTATACATAATAATCTGATATAGCATTTAAAATAATAACGTTATACATATCTAGGCTCGATCGATAATCGGTTTCTAACATGGCATTTATTCACGTCTCATTATTTATAGTTTAAGTTGGGTCAATACACTCTGTAGGTAACTCTGATCAAAAATAAAATACTAAGTCGTTGAGAATCTGGATATATTTTAAACAGTATTTCATTGTAGAATCAAGCACACGTTTTCGATGTTAAATGATAATCCATGTCTATAAATATGATCTTGTGAGAATTTACAACGATGTATAAAGCATCAAAATCTCACACAAATATTTTTGTCCATAAATCAAACCCGTTGCGACTGTGTACTTAGAATTTTCTGTAGATAGGTGGGGTGTAGAAATCCGCTCCCAATTTAAGGGTACTTCGGTCGATCACCACTAAGTATTTTCGCCACACCCCTTCGACACCTCAATTTCTTAGATATAGATATTTATTCTTAATCGGAATCTCTTCATTTGTATACAGTCACCGCCCAAGTACACGTTCAAATACGGCGTAAAAGACCCACACACGAAGGACGACAAACACCAGTGGGAAGAACGCGACGGGGACGTTGTGCACGGTGGCTATAGTCTGGTCCAACCTGACGGTCGTATCCGAAAAGTGACATATACGGCTGATAAGCACAACGGTTTCAACGCTCATGTACACTACGAAAACCATGCTCATCATCCACAAGTTCATCACCACCATGGTCATCACCATCACCGCCATCACCGTAGCGGTGGACGTCAACAGTTTTGAACAATCTGCGTGCAAGACTGCGTAACGGGACTTAACCGTTATTTAAATCCAAATCGACATTTATTGTTATTATTACATAGTATTTTATAACATTATATGGCATTGTTATTGTTGTGAAATTGTTTTCAATTAATTTTCTACCCAAAAACTGCAAACACATAGTATTATTATTTTAACTGTTAAAACTACAAAAACAATAAATAAGTATTAAGACTTTAAACCGTCCTTTTATGAAGGAGATCACGTATCGATATTACAAAACATGAAACTCTCTTATTTTACATTATGAATCATACTTATTAACATTTTCTAAGTAACGCATTTAGTTTACCGTACAAAAGTGCGCAATACTCACTAACTGGCTATAAGTGCTATTATATTTTATAATAATATAATATGTATAAAAGATCCCTTTATTTGATTTAAATGCATTTCCGGTTCTTATAATAGGTACAGTTTTTCTTTAAATATTCTGTCATTCAAATTTATAATTTCTCTCCACAGCGAATAGGTAGGTATACTTCACGTTCTATAGCTTCTCGTTTTATAATATATTAGATGTACTATACTCGTATATTATTACTATATCCTTGATGTAGACGCGTGGGCTCGATTTTACGACGACGCAGTAATTTATATTATAAACAGAGAAAATATTATGTGCATTATGGAAAAAACAACATTTATATTTTATCATATTATATGAATATGAATATTTTCTTCTTAAAAAAGAATAAATATCGCTTATGTATTAAAAGATATAGATTCGCGTTCTGGTAAGCTCATATTCTTTAGTTTTATTATCAAAACATTCAGTCGTATTATCTATGATTTATAATATGCATATTTATTACTTTCCAAATAGTTTATGATAATGAAATCTGAAATTGTATTTTTTATTTACTCGCCCTATTTTTCCCTTGTTTGTAATAAAATGTTTCATCATAAATTACTTTTGAAATCGGTTTTACTTTGTTGGGTTTCAATTAAAAACATAATAATAATTTACAAACACGATGGGTCTTCATAATTTGTCAATATTTGCTTTTTGGAAATACACTATATGATCCACTGAATATATAAATTAATATAATACATCATAAGAATAACACAATATGCCATATTGTATGTCGTAAATCTTAGCGTTTGTTGCATTAATGGTGGCACTTGTGATGGCCATATGAATTATGAATAGAATTTATCCTTACTCGTTAAAATCACCCTATACAGATCAACTCTTTGATTAACAACAAAACAAAATTCTGATAGAAGTGTACACGGTTTGTATGTGGTTCAATGACAAGAGCTTAAAACCTCAGATAATAATGATATATATCTAAAGATTAATATGTTCTTTTATATTAGACAATTATAAACATAAAATAGAGCTTATTCAGTAGGTAATATACGTATACAATATAATCATACAGTGATGATTGTTATACATTATTCAAAATAGATTAACATAATTATATTTTCTGTCGATTTAAAATTGTTAGTTTTTGTGCTATTATTATTATTATTTTAATTGTATTAAAAATAAATATTCTACATGATAAAACTCACCATAATATAATTTGATAGAAGTTTAATACTTTAATAGTATCTGCTATAGAGTTGAAGGATTTGTAAGGAGCCATAGATTAGTGACATCTAACTTGATTTTTATCCATTTTTTAATATCCTTAAACGTATATTAATGATTATTATATATTTTAAACTTTTAAAGTTAATATCTAAAATTATATTAGTTAAAATTTCCTGGTAGTTTAAAGATGTAAATAAACATTTATGAAGAATTATGGTTATTTTGATATCTCGTATAGAGGGCATTTTTATCTTTAGTTTCCATAAAAAATTTGATATGAAATGTGGATATTGTATGGATAAATGACGATACGTTGGGTTTTTGTTACAATGGACTATTCTAGAAAGCTTGAATTTCATTTAAGTTCTATTTTTTTCTGTGCCTTAGAAACATATAGCCGTCAGCTAGGGATGTACGGACCAAGACTGCAGTCTATGTCCGCGTGCTCAGATAAGTGTATGAAGAATTTAAGTGTTAATTTTTAAAATACCAATCAATATGAAACTAAATATTTTTTTTAAAAACGTAATTTTTGTTTTAAGAAATTCACAAGCTAAATAAAGTTGTATAATGAATGTTATTATAATATAATGTGATATTGCAGAGAAATATAGATAGATAATTTTTTAACTCGCTATAATAATAGTATGTGATTAATGGTTTAATTATTGCAGCTTAAATAAAAATATTTTATTTAAAAAAAAATTAACAAAATTTGTATTAATTTATCCGTAATTTGCATATATTTTAATAAAATTTGAGAATGTTTCTTTTGAGAATAACTGAAGAATTGACGTAATCATCACTTAAAAGTTTAAATTTAATCTATCACCGAAATTCGATTTTCTGTCATGAACATCGTAGTTGAAAATATACGTAATACAATGTACATAATATAATATATATAGGTAGGTAGATGTATTATAGTAAATTAGGTCGCTTATATGCTCTACTGACTAATATGTCCCTTACAGACCCTTATACGTGTGTATTGGTACACAATCTATTACATTGGAAATATAATATGACATAATGCACAACAAAATAATATTATGTAAACTGGAGTACCCACGAAATTCGTCAATGATTAATTTTCATATACCTAATAAAAGATAAAATTATGACAATTTAATTTGATAGTTCATAGATAACTGTAATAATATTTAACATTTAGTATAGGTATTACATTATTCTTATTAATAAACTTGTGTAGTAGGTATACCTATAATATGAAGTTAAAATACTTGGAGTTATAAAATTAAACTTGCATAGTAGTTGTATTAATTGCATGTTTTAATATATATACTCGTAGTTTCATTTTGAAAATAAGTAAATACCCAATTATGAACTATTATTTTTCCTTTTTCTTTCTAGTTCCTTTAATTTGGTTATATTTTTATTTTATACTTTTTTGCCTTGAATTCAGTAATTTATGTAAATATCAAAATACCTAATTGTATATACGTACTAACTATCGTACTGGTAGCCAGTAGGTACTATGTATTGCTATCTTATCAATTATTATTATAGTAATAGGATCAAACATTTTAGAAGGTAAATTGTTTTCATTTTGAGAGACGCTATATAGATAGGAAAATCGGATGCAAGTCCAACAATTCGTGACGAATTCAAGGTTAGAGTTTGTGCAATTTATCGACAACACATATCTATCCGTCAAAAAAAGTCGTGCTACTGACGAAGGGGGTATCATATTATTATGTACGGTTATAAAATCACCTACCTATTATATTTTAATTGTATTTTATTTAATTGAAATTATTGTAGGTAGCATCAAGATCAAACTCGATGAATCAAATTATCAATTTTATAAGAAAAATTATTAACCCTTGTTAAATTTTCTTTAGACGTGAATAAAATATATAATATTATTTGTTCTACATAAATTGTTGTATCTTAACATTTTAAACTATTGAGGTTTTATTGTAATTATTATTGATTAGTATTTAGTACTTACTAATGTTAAAATTTAGTAAAAGGTATACAATTTTATACATGTCCTATAAATTAATTTAAATTATGAATTTTATCACAATAAAGTCATTATTTTTATCAACTACCTATGTAAACAAAACAAATTTAAATCATAATAACAGGGTTTCAACAAAAATCAACCTTCAACGTAACATTATTACCACTATACCTTTTATTTAATCCTTATTAGTGATAAGTTATTACGCATTTTACATTATATTTAAAATAATTGTACATAGATATCTCGTCACTTATATCAACTCATAGCTGAATACTCGTGCGACTGAAGGGTTAAAAAAAAGTTGCAAATGTATCTAATATGAATTTTTGTACTTTATCACAAGAAATGTCTAATTAAATAGTACTTTTTTAAATCTTATTATAGATATGTCATCTAATTGGGTAACTCGATAAAAAATTGATATTACTTATAATTTAATACGTATGGTTAGTGGTTACTAATTATATCTTATTTATAACATTATCATTTATCATTGTGTTGGAATATTCCTGAAAAAATTTTAATTAGTTATTTATTATTAGCATACAGTATAACGAATTAATTTCAAAATAAACTTTGTAATTATGCGTGTGCAGGAATTTAAGAAAATATGTGTATTTTGTATTACCTACGATTAATTACAGATTTTGGAATCTATAATAAATATATTTGTCATTTGATACTGAAAATCACGTGTTGAGGTTCAGTATCAAGGTGAATAATTTAAAGGTTTAATGAATATTAGTCGATGTAACCTTGATGAAGTAGGTATTCAAAGTAGATATAGTTATATGGATTCCAAAATGGTATTAATTTAATTTCTATTTTTTTATTGTATAATTTTTACTCATTTCAAAAAAAAAAAAAATTACGACTCTATATAGATATCTGAATTTACTAATTGTTTTAAATTTATAGGCTATAACCTAAATGATATTCTTTAACTAAATTTTTCTGTTCCAAAAAAAAAAAAAAATATATATATATATACAAATATTTGTTATGTGATAACAATTATTTAGAACATACGTTTCGAAAGTCTTCTTCTTCCTTATAAATTCTATAAAAATATTATGCAACTAATTAGTAAGGAATTCAGATAGATTTGCAAGACGCATCAGCCCATCCCAAAATTTACACGACGATCCTTCCGCTGTGAAATAAATAATAAATGGGATAGCAATACGTCTTACTAACCTCATAAAACAAATTTAACATTAACACTATTCAAATTAATTTTTTTAGCGAATATTAACAAATTTGTTACCAATGTAATCAAACTGAAAGTCGTAAATTATTATTATGAACTAGTCTTCATATTCAGGAAGTGAAGATATTTCTGAAAATCTTAATCATTGTAATATATAATAACATAAGTCACAAAATAAAATTATTAAAAAGCTACAAACTTTCAGGTTGTCTATATTTTATATTATACACAATTACTTGCTACACCCAGAATCTAACATCATAAGATTTAAAGAATATTTATTTTTATTTTTATTTAAAAGATACCACCGCACACCCTGCATACTTCTTGGCTCTACCTTTAATTGTATATTCAAAACTAAACCATTACGTTTTCTTTAATCTATTCATTTTAAAATTTTAATCGTCTGTATGATTGATGGTAATAAATAATAATCATCGATCAATTCACACTTGATTCTCAAATACAATTGAGCTACATTTTTGCTACACTCGTTCATTTGTTACCTATTGAAGTTTGAAATAATTTACGACCAACCCAAGTTTTTTTACTCGTAAACGATGACAATACAACTTCTTCATAAAATGTAGTACGCATGGTGATATAGGCTTAAGCCTTTCCTCGATTGTATGTCCTGGAAATTATTATTTTTCATACTACTGCGCATACATACATTAGGCATATTCATACATCGTATTTATAGATACCCATTACATTTATTATTTGATAATATGTACACCTACTGAACGGTCGTGATTTTGCAACGTTTTTCACTTTCACTTATGGATTCTATCCGGTGTTTTTGTTTGTGTTTTATATTAGTTAAGGTCCGTGGCGGCCAATGACCATTGTGCATCGGTGTTGTGATTTTTTTTTAAATTTGTTGAACATAGCTACCTTTATACCGGGTGATCCATATCACGGAAGATACTCATTATTTTAATAATATAATAATAATACAATTTTCTAATATAGGTAATGTTAATTAGTTAAAAAATTAAATGTCCCTATAAAATTATATTTTTTACTATTTTTTATCCTTAAAATTTTTAAATTTTCGATGACAATATGAATTTTTTTCTTTATTCTAAAGTATGTTGATATACAAAAATAAAATTTTAAATGAGTAATTTATGAGTTATAAGTATTTAAAGCTTTGGTGAGCAGTACGGAACGACTAAACATTGGTCAACTACTCCTCAGTCCTATCATCTGAACTTTGAAGACCTATCACTAATAATTTACCTATTTGTTCAACATTTTATGTTTATACTGATCAAATACTCCGAGAATAATATTCTAGTAAAGATAATAAAATTAAAATGTATATTGTCATTTAAAGAATAGTAAGAACCTAATTATTATGTAATGATTATGATAGAAAATTGTAAACATTATAATATTTATCCAAAATTTTTTTGTTACCTTTGACTTATGACACAAAACTATGTATAAGAAATATTTTAAAAAACTTAAGTATTTTCTGAAGTAATAATAAGTGTCTTACGTAAATAGAGCATTCCGTATATGTCCTATATATTATATTATGCATACTTCGCTTGATGCTCGCACGTAATGCCATTTTACCATTTAAGCAGCCGTCAAATGGAACGAAAAGTGAAGACATCGCATCTGAGCATACCGAGGGTAGTGAACAATATTTTGTTGTTAAACCAGTATTTATTTTTAATGGTAATAATATTGTATTCGTATTGCCTGTAATGTAGAATATAAGTAATACATCTATAATCTATATCATATATTATATAATACGTATTAGTAATATACTAACATGTGAACAGGAAGTATCAAAAATTAAAAGCTCTAGAATATAAATTAAGTACATCAAGCATTATATCTCAAACAAGTTTAACGAATTATGTATATTATCAGTGGAATAGAAATAAAAATAAAATATAATTAGCTACCTACAATGTTCAATACAAATAACAAAACAACGATGATAATTTAATCTATAAGTGCATTTAAAATATACCAACGCATCATAATAGACTCATATAAAACATTGGGATTACAGTAATTGAGTTTTAGGTCACATACAAAGATTTTACAAATAAAACATTGAACAATATATTATTTAATACATTTACCGATTATTGAACAAGAAAAAATAAATTATTAATTTTTATTTAGTCATTGTTATTATTTCGAAATTCAATGTCAAGCGTGGACTCGTGAGTTCCTTCTTAGTTTTTTCTATACGACGCAATCAGTTTCATCAGATTGCAACTATTCCTCGCATACATTTTATTATTATAGGTACTATTATAATATAATATATTCAGTAAACACTAATATTTTATTGTAATTTAATATTTAAATATATGGGAGCTTTTTAGTTTACTTTAATTTATTCAGTGAATACATTTACAAAACATAATATGCATGATAAACACTTGAATTATAGGTAAATTCAAATTTCAACGAATCAAATATTTGATTGAAATATAAGTATAAAATATTAATTTTTTAATTTTTTAAGAGATTACAGTGATGGTCTACGCATTTTATGACTTTGAGCTTTAAAGGCTTATTTTAAACTCTAATGTTTAATTAGATGATTGATAAAGTTAAAAATATTAGTTTGATTGTTTGGATATATAATATTATAAAATAAAAATGTATGATTTTTTTTTTTTTATATTTTAGTAAGTTATCGCAGTCACTAAACAAACAAGTTATTGAGTAACGAAGAATAATTTTGTTCGACAACGGTGTATTTTATTCACCAAGGTAACAGTAAAATACGGAAACCAA
>VUJU01006119.1:0-11375 GCA_009835225.1 Aphis craccivora
TTCTATATACCCCTTTGCATAATATGTAAAATATTGATGGTTTGTCATTGTCATCTATTCGAAGAACAAAAGCACTTAATCAGTTGTATTTTATATCAAGGAAATATTATAATAAAAACTATAAAGTATGAATGGCACAATAAAGGTGCCCTAACCACAAACATTCATCATGTTAGTCAAAATAAATTAGTACTATGTACTGAAAATATCTTCTCGGGTAAAATGTGTACAATTTATACCCGTTATAAAAAGTCAGTATGTATACAATACATATTGTTGACAGTTATTGACCATATTCTTAGGTATGATCAATAATCGTATTATGATGTTCAATATTTACAATATCAAAAAGTTTTCTATGACCATATTGGTGATTTATATTTAACTGTCACAATAGTCATATTATTATAAATATTAACATAGTATATGTATAGCTAAGACGCTTTATTAAATTGTTATCCATTTAGGTTAAGTCCATAGTACAACGTATACTGCATTATTCTTGCTATTATTCACTTTAAATAGAAAAAAAATTATAAACAAATTAAAAATAATGTACTCTTAAGGTTATCGTTTATAATTTCATGTATTATAGTTGGTACTTGAAGGATTACTATGGTAACTTATTTATTCATTTAAAATAAATATAATTAATTCATTGTTAAAAAAATAATTATACTATACAAAACTATTATGTACGATGTATTTACGTAGGTATACATATACAGACAGATGTCACAAAGTAAATAAGTCACAAATTTATTCGGTTTTTTTTCAGGTCTAATGACAGTATTTTGACATTCCTTTATACCAAGGTTACATTATTAAAATCAATAACGGTCAATTAATTTTTTTTAATGTTTTAATACAGGCTATAGTAATTAAGTATCTCATTTCAGTTAATTATTATTTTTTATTAATTTAGTTAAATATTAAAAAAAAAAAAAAATAAAAAAACGATAAAAATAAAAATACATACACAATAGAAAATCTTATTACACTTATACTTCAATATTATAAAATATATTGACGTATTATTGTATTCATTTGTTTTTATAATTGAAACTAAAAAGTATATTATATAAATTATAAACTACACGTATAACAAGAAAGTCAAGTTGATATCTTCCGCTTAATTTATTAGAGATTAATAGGTTCATAGAAAACCAAGGAAGTTATTTTTTAATTGAAGTTAAAATGGATTTATTCCTATATTTGGAAAACTCATCCAACTTTCGATTTCTTATAACTAATTATATTACTTATACATATTATACGAGCAATGATTTCAAAATAAAAAATAACGTTATGTTATCGGCATAATATAATATTATGGAGTATAAATAATATTTTTTAAATGTTTATATATTATAATTTAAAAATATTTGATAAAGGTTATTTCCTTAACACAAAAAAAAAATATCAATAGAACTCCTAACCTCACGATCAGAGCATACATTCTATACATTTCATACTTGATTTAGTTAATTGTAATGCTTGTGATGAATCGACATAACATAATTTACATGCGATTATTGTATCAGTACCTACTTATTATTATTTCAATAAGTATTAATAAATTTATAAGAAATTATCTTTTTAGAATATTTAACCTACATACAATAAATATACTTTATATTAGTAGTCCATATTTTTTTTTATACATATGTTTGACATTTGTTGATGATATCAAGATTAAATTTAGTTTATATTTTAAATGACCTCTTATATTTTATATTATTCACAATTTGAAACTAAATATCTTTTTATTCTTCTAATATGAAACTTGCGTAGAAATATATACCTATGAGTTATGACAAAATAAATCTTTACTCTATATATGAACAATATTTTAATTTAAACAAAAATACATGTAAATATTCGTTTGAACTTTGAAACAGTTAAATTAAGTAAGTATTTACGTCAGGATTGAACTGAGGATTAAAGTCTTGAAACAAAAATAATTCGGAGTCCCGTTCCGAAAACAATAACTTTGTTAGGCTTTAAATTCATATACTTACAATTATTATGAATACCCTTAAAATAAACACCTGTTTACTATAATTAATGTTAATTAATTCAAAATTAATCTCGTGTAGTAGAATTGTCCATAATTCGGTAAAAGGGGAAATCATTTTTTACAATCTTTGAATTACGCCAAGGAATAGCGGCTGAAATAGGAACTTACCTATATAGATGATATTATATTATCTTCAAGAAATAAATTATGGTTTTAAGTTGAGTGCATAGAACAAAAGAAGCACTAGAGGTTTCTGAAAGTATAACCATACCCTTCAGGTATTAATGAATACATAAATATTAATTAATTTTAATATAGCTACTACTTGGCATCCAAATAAACATGCACGTTCTGGTATATGCGATACGCCCTATTGGTTATTATTGCAGACTACTGATTACTTTATAACACATTTATTATCTGTTACCGTAAACCATTAATTCCATTATATTGTCAAGTTGCTACGTATTTCGAAAAAATACAGTGCCTACAATAAACTGCATTACATGTTGTGTAAGTCTCTTACGCAGATTTAAAATTATGATTATAAGCTACCAAACGTGCAATTCGCTCGTACATAGTATTGTGGTTATAAAGATAATCGCATTTACTCTTATAGGTATAATATATATTTCAGCTGTTGTAATATTATTGATCGAATCGTGTCTATCTTATTTAAGCGTTGGTCAATATTATATTATTATATGAGCTCAATTTACGTACTTTTAAAAATTAATAAATAAAAATTATCACACACTTTTGCGATATTGATATATTATATATATATATATATATTAGTTATTTATACATAATTCATAAATATTAATTGGTACAGATAATAATATTATTAGTAAGTACTTAATTAAAACCTAAACTATTAGTTTATACTCAACATAATATTAATACTCTACAAAACATTTAATAATGATAATAATCTGAAACATGTTTTATAGAACAATTTACATTTTATTATTTAAATTGAGTATACCAAAGACATAAAAAGTTTAATGTAAAATTTTGATTCACGGGTAAAGTCATTACATTTTGAATCTCATATATTACATGTCATACTTAGAAAAATAGTACTATTCAATTATGTAATAACTTATAATTTATAATGTTAACACATTTTAAAGTATTAAATAGAATATTAAAATAAAATGAAACTTTCCATACATTTTTTTTATGAAACCATTAACATACATAATATATACCTAGCGTACATAAGTTTATGTAGCCAATGGCCAAATTAAGTAAATGATGCATAAAGTTATGACTTTCTAATACTAAAAAAAAGTGTATACAAAGTTAAATCAATCCAAAATGGCAAAATCATTGTAATCAACATTTAATATTTCATTTATTGTTCGAAACAATTCCTTATATGTAATAATAATGTAAAAAAAAAAAAAAAAACGATAAATTATATGTTTTATTTTAAATGTTAGTTTTATATTAAGTAATCTTATATTATAAAAATTAAATACTTATTAACTGCTCAAATAATATGTCTGTTTAAACTATAAAAATAGAAAAATATTTATTAATTCCTACACTGATTTTTGTATATATTATAGATTCAAGATTTGTAGGTACCTACCTATATTATTTTGATTTTTATATTAAGTATTTCAAAATGCTTAAAACGTAAATAATTGTAATCATATTCAAAATACTTTAAAAATTTTTAGTGTTACAAATAGTTGCTAAGACTACAGTTTAGTTTTAATGGACAAAATATATTAGTATGTATTTGTTACTATTGTAGGAGATATAAGGTTCAGGTTTATTTGTTGGTGTTCTGATCGTTGCCAGGCCCCCACAAAAATTAACAGTTCCACACACGCGTTCTGCCCAAAGAAGTAGGTACCTGTACGCAAATAATACCTACCAGATGTGATAAAAAGGAGCTGTTGACATTTAAGAAAAAACAGATGAATAAATATTGAATCGACGTACATAGTTGATGACCTGTGTTAAATTATACACAGAATAAATTAGTTGTAATACTTTCATATATCAATAAACGATATAATATTATGATAATATTGAGATTAGAAGCGTGGAATAGGAAATGACGAGGAAGCTGAATACCTAAAAATAATAAATCTAGTATTTTTCATTAATACACAATTTATTTACGATGCAGAGATAATTATTTTAATGATAATAAAAGATTTTGATTTTATACTTTTATGGTTTTATGTTCATTTTTTATTTTTATTTTTATTATATTCGAACTTAAAATTGTTATTATTTGTTTAATCGTTTTGCAACGATAACTCTTGGATTTTCAAAAAAAATTGCGATAAAAAAGTGGTAAAATTGACGATACGGTTCTATTATTATAGTAGAAATATCTTTATTATTTCGATGTAATTGTTAAATTTTTTCCACGAAAAATTTGTCTATAACATCATTTAATCACGCAAAATCTTTTAATTATACTGTATAATTATTTTGTATGTATATAATATTCGTATATACATACTTATAATATTTGTTGAGCGTATATAATTGTCAAACGATAAGACACGCATATTATTTGGGAGGAAATGCCCATCAAACACGTGTCTATGAATATATTATAATATACGTAAAAGTATTGTGAACATATATTATATAATATTTAATACATACATTATAACTGCCCAGGTAAACACGATAATAACGAATTTAGTGTATATATGATATCTCGGAACCAGGAAATAAAATTAACAAGTTGACCCATTTAATAATAGCAATGTTATAGGCACTGTTTATAATTTTTTTTTTTATTATTTCTTATAGCGATAAACTGTTGTTTATTTCAAAATAATATTGTGTTTCCAACACGAATAACTAATATTAATACGTGTTTACAAGAGTCTGAAATAAATGCAATATATTATACGTCATGATAATATATTTTACATACAAGTATAACATACTTGTTATAATTATAACAAATATAATATATTTTAAACCAGTTGAACGAAATAATACTCCATCATGATCACCCCGTAACTTTTTGTTTTCGATAGATAAAAAAAATATAGTCATACAACTGTAGCAGCTATTATTTTTTTAACTTGTTTTTGTACATATGAAGTTAGACCCACACTTAGACTAATTAATTATATTGGAAAAATTGTAAGTTTTACACAGTAATAATTTATAAGCAATTTTTAGTTGGTACTCCCACGTGTCAATTTGAACCAATATATTAGTAGAGTAGGTAGTACGAGATTAACTCCTATTTTAATTTCAGTTACAACTTAGCTCTAAAAGGAACATATAAATTATAAAAAATATAACTTTAAACTACCAAAAAATCAAATCGAAAAAGTCAAAAATTCGAAATTACGTCGAACATGCAATAATAACTATATGCGTCATATGATATAGGTAATCTAATATTATAATATGATGTTGGGTACTAGGTAGAATATATTTGTTGGGCTTAGACAATGGTTATATTAATAAAAATACATATATAGGTAACAATGATTTGTAGTGTCTACATAAATTCTTCGACGAGACATCCAAAACGTTGCGTGTTCCAGCTTGCACTGAAGAAGACGGCGAATACAATGCGGACTGCAAAACTCGCACTTATAAATATATAATTATATTATTATACGGCGAAGTATAGTTAACATGATGATAATATACAATATGAAAAAAAAAAATGTAATATTAATGAATTATTTCAAGTATATAATATGTATTATGAAGATACGCCATAAAGTCGTATTGCCAGGAGACGTCCGCCGAGCATCGATGTGTCGCGAAATACCCCAGGAACAGGAGTGGGCGCCACGCGTCTGTGCCGAGCTATATATTAGACAACAGTAATAGTGGGCTAGCGCCGAATAATAGTAATAATAATAATAATAATAATAATAGTAATACGGCATAGTGTTTAAAAAATATATATATATAGCCATATAGGTATGCGCCGGTGAGTGGGTGGCTGACCTCAACACGTTCTTGAAATCAATGTTATGTCACACAATACACACACACACGTTCGCGTGGTTATCGCAACAAACAGCTACAGGAGATTGTGCGTTTATAAATACTACATATAGGTATTGACCGCCGCAGCAGCCGATCTGTCAATCGGTTCGACGAACTCGACTTGAGTCGCGTTCTGAATCATATTATATATTATACGTACAGAATAAATCTTCATTTCGTTATACAGCGTCATTCCGCTATTCGAGGGACCTAAGTCCAAACGCGTTAAAAGCGGGTACATAATTTATATACGGCAACGCTACAAAAAAATTCTATTACTTTCTCATTTTTTAATATTACGTATTTATATTTATGAAGCTAAATTTTGTTTCTCCTAAATGTTCCATACATTTCCATTTAAGTGATTTCGAGTTTTGTCGGCAATATTATCTGCCGGTTGAGTTAGAATTTAGATTTTTTAACAGGAATAAGATCTTTTTAAAACAGTTTGTTTTTACATTTGACGATATAATATCATTCCAAGCAGAAGACTAATGTGATACTAATATGTTTATTCCGGTTATTTATATAAATCAAATAACACCGAATAAATATTTTGGCCCTAATGGTTGTAAAATGAAAGTTTTAAATTTAGTTTAAAATAATAATTTTTACATTTTCTAGAAGACGTGATGTCCAGTCTTCTAAGCGCAAGTCAATTGTGTAATATACATTAATTGTAATAACTGGAAACCGGAAGAATTATAATCTAGAACTTTAATTTCTATATCAGTCTATGTATAATAAGAAAATTCTAGAAGCTTATCCAATTCTACGTTATAGACATTTTATATATTATTATTATCACGACACTGACACTGAAATTCAATGCAAAATATGGACAACTTGTACGTAATTTATTATTATTAAGCAAATATATGTCTACTATTTTTGTCAATAGAGACTACTGCGTCGTAAGTTGTGACGTTGTATATAATACTATCCATAAATGCATCATAAAATGGAAATACTTACCATTATTTTGACCACCTGTAGAGGATCTAATTTTAGACTAGTTGTGGATTATAACTTGATAAGTACGTGGGGAAAATACAGCGATAAAGTATTAGGCAGTCACAGGGCGTCTAGATTTTTAAATATTATATTATGATAAATTTAAATTTCAAATAATCCTGAAAAATAATCAATAGTGCATGTGGTATTTATCGAAGAAATACATAGCATATAGTAAATTACAGTATGAGATGATACTTACCTTTACCATTACCGTGGCAATATGACATTGCAATTTTAAATCCCTGCATATGCAGGCGTGTTAGATCTTAATTTTCTGTTGTTATATTACAGTTTAGAACAATACAACAAAATTTCATTACATTTGAAAATTGATTTTCATTGATGTTCGATTCTCTCAAATTTATTGATTTGAAAGTATCAACGTTATTTGGAATAAATAGGGACGGACTGGCCTATGGTGAAAACTAGCGATTTCATGTGTAGACCTGAGCTGTATGATCTTTATCTAGATATTATTAATTATTAAGTAGGTTAACATATTTAATAAAATAAACGAAATTGAATTTAAATGCACCGTAGACCTAGTTCGATACTGAAAATTAAAGCAAAACAACTATTTTTTATAAAAATCCTAAGCTCTATAAAAAATGTATGATTTTTTCATTAGTTTTAAATTTTTATTAGGAAAGGTAACTGCTGAATATAAAACCGAAAAATTACCAAAGTACCAACAACTCACTTGAATTCCAATAGTAACCATATTATTTTTAAATGTTTTAATGCTTATTTAGCTTCTTGTGTTCCCATATAATTTTTTACAATTTACAATTTTTATCATTTTTTTTTTTTTTTTACAAAAATTACAATCTTATCGAACACTAAATAGAGTAAAATTGATCGCAGAAATGGTACAGTGTAAGTGTCTAAGTGTAAATTAATCTATACAATATATATAGTGTATATTTATAAGATATCATAAATACCATACTTTTTTATTTCCATAATTTTACATACAATTAAACACCTGTGACTAAATATGTATAATTATATATTTGAGCTGCAGGGTATAATTATAATTTATTTAATGAATATTAGTCTATTGTAATTAATCATTATATTACATTATTATGTGAGTATTTAGACTACACCTAGAAAAAATATTAAATATTTGGTAGATAAACAATTTGACCTTGACAACTTGAAAATTATTTCCCTTAATTTCTATAAAAATCCACGTTAGAATCCTTATCTATTTTCCTGTTCACTAGTGATAATAAAATAAATGGGATACTTGATTGATTTTGATCTTTCTATACATACATTGGAAACAAATTAAACAATAATTTTGTATTTTTAAAATATTTTATCTCATATTGTAAATAAATTGCTAGCTAAATATTATGATGATCTCAATTGATCTGTACAGGCTGTGTATGTTATACTAGCAGATCTGCAAAGATTTACTCTCACAAATTATATACATTGAGATAGACTTATAGAGTAAAATTATATTTATAGTATATTATTATTAATAAGTAATTTCATAAGAGTAATAGCCCAATATTGAGTGTATATTAATTGTATTAATTTAAGGCTTTTGTAATTTATTAAGTATAAGCTATTAGTATAAATGTAACATAAGCACTATTGTCTATTACAGTAAGGAAGTGAATTAGAAAAAACTTAGAAGCAAATTTAATATTCCAGCCAAAACCCAGTACAGGCATTTAATGTAATATTATTTAGCTGTTTTTCGTAATAAATATTAGAATTATCAGCCCATCCAATATATATATAAATAAATCACTTGTTAAAATACTTAGAGACGTTTGACCCTAGATTACTTCATTCGTCACACCAGTAAGTAGATTTTAAAAGAAAATGTGAAATTAATATTATCTTGTAAAATTTGAGTTTAAATATATAAATAATTTAACTAAAGTGATTTCTATATTATATAGAAATGTTTATTCACATATAATTTTTAATTAGGTAATTTGTTATTAGAGATATAGCTAAGAATTAATGAACATAAAAAAAAAAAAAAAAAGTTTTCTTAAACCTAATTGAAAGTGCACATATAAATCAAACCAAATTTTGTTCATGAACCCTGTTTGTAATTACCTTTTGAATATTTCAACAATAAAAAAAAACATAATAAATATATCATTCTAACAATCGTTACTTTTATAATTTTATAATTGCGTGTATTTTCATGAATTTTAAGGTACAAACTATTTTCACAATCTAGATTCGAATTCACAATTATTCTGACTTATTTTCTAAATTGTTATCAATTTCTTTTAAAATCTACAAGTTTTTTTTGAATTTAGAATTCATAGGTTTAACTTGGAGCAGCTTAAATAAATAAAAATATACATTTTAATATAAATTATTATAAAATTAATAAAACATAACCCGATTTTTAAATTTATAATCGATTTGATTTGCAGTTATTTTCCTATTATATATTACTATATTAGTACGTTAAAGTTTATAGTACAAACTACAAAGTCATTTTTGAAATTTGAATACCGAATGTGTGAAATTATATGGCCGAGATATTCAACGTGAATAAATAGAGGTCTTCAGTATCCGCAGATTTTCCATTAAAATTCCACATGTTTGTTTTAAACTCGGATAGTTTAGTGAGCTTTTCTATTATTTGATTAGGTTTAATACTTTAATCTGAGTTTAAAAAACTCGTACTCCAACATTTATACTGGCTCTACTAGTTTAGTTTCAAATAAAATGTATACATATATATTTTATCTAATAATAGTAAAAAATGATTTTAAACTAAAATAAAAAATATTTCTAAAAGTTTTTTTGGTTATATTTCTTTGAAATTCTATAAGCTTTCGTTTAGGGTAATATCCTATGCATCTGTCCATTACGATAATAGTGTTATAGTACTTAGTTTGTGTATATGCGATGCTTGTGGCAATTTTTGACCACTATCGAGGTTGTAGTCGGGACCACAGATGTCAGTACGACGACCTGAACCATTCTCAAGACGCCTACCATTGATTCAGTAGGTAGAAAGAACAGTTAAATGGTTATTATTGTTATTATTTTTTTTTCAAACAACTATGTACGTATTCATACGTAGGAGTTTGTATAAGACCTTCAAAATGATAATACTATTTTAACGTACATTTCATTGATAGTCGCGTTTTTTATCTGTGACATGTTTAGTCTCTAAAAAGTTGATATTGACCTACACACGAAAACAATTATTTTTAATAAATTAACATTTCCTATGTATTTCAAGTACAATTTATTGATTTACCAACATATTGTTGGGAATTAATCTGAAGACAAACAAGAATTGTAATCAATTAAAATAATAATATAATCTTATTAAATATTAAAAACAAATGTAGCAAACTTTATTGTTTATTATTTAAATTACTATATTTATATACTACGGGGAAATATTCGCCAACGAAATAATTTTTAATCATATTTTTGATATTATAACATAAGACATATTATTATGTGTAATGTATAAGGATAATAAAAACTTGATTCTCGCCCACAGTAGACCACTATACTGTCTTGAGAAATGTATTTGTGCATAATTTAGTTTTTGTAGGCGATTCTTTATTTAAGCTGTAATACACCAAACTATATGCATTAAAATATGTCTTCCGTCAACATTCATTCAAATGCATTTTTATTTTACCACACACTGTCGTTAAATGTGTAGTTTCAATTGTGTGTGTTAACTAGCTTTAGTTTAATTTTTGAAATGTTGTAATTTCTATGTTAAAATACATGAATAACGGTTCACTTATTTTAATCGGTTTAAGAGTATTATGCACTACTAGACTATCGATGAAGTTTCTTTCTTCATTTTAAAGAACTACATGTGTGTTTTCATGACCTTTTTTGGCCTCCTATAATTTTGTTAATATTTTCACTATATTTTTTCGTAAACCTTTATTTTTCATGTAATGCTTTATGTTTTTCCTGCACTGAAGATTGCATTTTTAGATCAATTTTTCGCACGTGAACATAACAATTACATATAGAATATCAGATGTTTAGTTTCCATGATAATTATTTAAAACTTCTGATCCTTATGTTTTGATTTTTGGTTTTCGAACAGTTATTTATTTTTTAAAGTCAATTTTATTTAAGTTACCCTTAACCCTCAATTTGGTAGAAAAGATTGCACTTATTACAAAAACAATAAACTACAAACTTGTAAGTCCAATAGATGTATATATTATAGTAATGTATTTTTTTTTTTTTTTAAAGACATATTGAATAATTGATTGTTGATAATACTATTTATTAGTATTTTTATACAAATGTTTACCTTTTCAATGTAATTATGTCAAGTTTACGTCGTCTTAACGCAATTGAT